>SNQJ01S0068279.1:39385-62625 GCA_010110895.2 Picea sitchensis | reverse complement strand
GCGAACTATTTTCAAAATATGATTTTGAGAAAATGACAAGTGTAACTTTCTTCAGGAAAAAGTTCTTAATGAAGAGTTTGATCTTCTATTATCATGACATGATCATAATATCATCTCGATAACCAAAAATGTGGATAACAGTGGTTGATGTGCCCCCCAAGTTTGGTATGTTGTTGTCAAGATCTTGGATAAAATGACTAATGGGGAATTTGCAGATGGACCTCACATATGCTACTATCCCAATGTTTGGAGGAGAACATAGGAGGCTATATAGGGAATCCCAATTGGCCTATATAATCAGTGATGAAGCCAATCCTACCAACCATCCCATTTTTGCCTTGGACACTAATTTAGGTTCTAGTTTGCTGCAACTCACTCATGCTCTCGAGCCCCCTCTTAAACTTAGAAAGAAACCCACCACTCCTCATGAATTTCCTCCCTCCATCACCCCCGTCTGGAAAATGTTTTTTGATGGAGCCTGTTCCTGGGAAGGCGCTGGTGCTGGGGTGTTTTTTGTGTCACCTTCTCAGGAAATCATTTCCCTATCATATAGGCTAGAATTTGAAACCACCAACAATGTGGCAAAGTATGAAGCTCTTGTTCTGGGTATGAGGGCTGCAAAAGAAATGGGAATTAAAGAGATAGCAATATTTGGAGATGCTGAGTTGATCATCCAACAAGTCAGAAATGCCTACCGTGCTAATAATCCCCGGCTCAGAAATTACATAAATGAGGTATGGGACCTGATTGATAGTTTCTTCTTGGCCTTTAACATTTCTTTCATTCCGAGGGGGGAAAATACTTCATTCGATTCTTTAGTTGTCTCGGCTAGTTTGCTCAAAGTTCCTCTGCCGCCGATGGTCAAATCTGATGTTGAAATAAAATACAGGCCCTCTGTACCGGACAATGTCAAGCATTGGAAGGTATCCAAAGATGATCTGGAAATCGAGAAATTTCTCCAATCTGTTGAGGATTTTTTTGTGTTTCACATTGATCGGGATCCTGATACGGAAGATGACCCGTACCTTGAGGAGTTTTTAAATAAAATTGCTAACCACCAGATCATTCAACTACCTAGCAATCACATTCCAAGGGGACTAATTCCTTTAGAAATATTGTTTGATGGGAATGATGTGGCAGTAAAGGGTAGGGTTTCAGGTGAAGATGATGATACAGCCGAGTGCAACATTGGCACACCGGAGGAGCCTAAGTTTATCAAGTTATCAAGGAGTTTGGCCAGAGAACAGAGGGCCGAATATACTGAGTTGTTGAGAGAATTTGCAGATGTGTTTGCTTGGACCTATGAATACCTCAAGACATATGACACATCCATCATTGAACACAAGATCCCACTGAAGGAAGGGGCTAATCCATTCAGGCAAAATTTAAGGCAGATAAATCCCATGTTGTTGCCTATCATGGAGAAAGAAGTGAAGAAGTTGTTAGAGGCCCGGATCATCGTCCCCTTGAGATATTCCGAATGGGTGGCCAATTTGGTTCCGGTAAGGAAGAAAAGTGGAGAAATCAGGCTTTGTGTCGATTTCAGGAACCTGAATAGGAGCTCAAAGAAAGACAATTATCCCCTGCCCAACATGGAACACATATTGCAGAGGGTAACCAGTGTATCTAGGATTTCCATGATCGATGGTTTTTCTGGTTATAATCAGATATCGGTCATGCCTGAAGACAGAGAAAAAACAACCTTCACCACTCCTTGGGGCACATTCATGTATGCCAAAATTCCATTTGGACTGATGAACGCAGGAGCGACATTTCAGTGAGCCATGGACATAGCCTTCATTGGGGAGAAAGATAGGTTTGTGGTGATCAATCTAGATGACATAACAGTTTTCTCCAGGTCTGACGAAGAGCACTGTTGTCACCTGAGAAAGGTTTTTTCGAAGTGCCGAAGGTTTGGCCTTTCCCTAAATCCCACAAAATCTTTGTTTGCTATGGAGGAGGGGAATCTATTAGGCCATATAGTATCAGCAGAAGGAGTGAGAATTGATCCTAGCAAAGTGGAGGCAATTCGGACCCTGTCACTTCCCAGGTCTAAGAAGTAAGTTCAGGCCTTTTTGGGGAAGATTAATTTTCTAAGGAGATTCATCTCGAATTTTGCTGAGCTGGTGAAACACATCACAACTATGCTCAAGAAGGGAAATGAAGTGAAATCGACTGCTGAACCCATAAAATCTTTTGTCCAAATAAAAAGGGCATTGACTGAGGCACCTGTGCTAATCAGTCCTGACTATTCCAAAGATTTTCTAATCTTCTCTTTCACTTCTTTTGATATAGTAGCAGTGGTCTTGTTGCAGAAAAATGAGGAAGGGCGAGAGCAACCCATCACCTTCTTCAGCAAGCCATTAAGAGATGTAGAGGTCAGGTATGAAATCATGGAGAAACAGGCCTATGCCTTAGTGAAAGCTCTCAAAGATTTCAGAGTCTATGTCTTTCACTCAAAGGTGACTGCATAAATTCCTTCAACCTCTGTGAAGGACATCCTTGTACAGCCCGACATTGATGGGAAGAGGAGTAAATGGATAGGCAAGATCCTGGAATTTGACTTGGAAATAAGGCCTACCAGATTGATGAAGGGTCAAGGCTTAGCCAGGTTGTTGGATGAAGCTAATCGCAAAGCTTCGGGGGTGGATTTCATCAATAAACAATCAGAAAATCAACAGAATCAGTTGTCCGACGTAGGCCCTCGAACAGAAGCCTTGTTGGCTCAATGTCCTTGGTATAAGGATGTCATATATTTTCTGCAGGAGTTGTAGCCCCCAGATGGCCTGCAAAGAAAAAAATAAAGAGCTCTGAAGCTCAAGGCAGTTAGGTACTGCCTTATCAATCAAATTTTATACTGAAAAGACCCCCTGGGAGTGCTTTTAAAATGCATGGATCCACAAGAGGCCGACAGGATCATGGTCGAATTTCATAGTGGCCTATGTGGGGGGCATCATTCCTGGAAGACCACAGCCCACAAAATTCTCAAAGCTAGGTACTACTGGCCCACCTTGTTCGTTGATGTCCATAGAGGAGTTAGAGCCTCTATCCCATGCCAAAGATTTTCAGGAAAAAAATAGCTCAAGTCTCTTCCTTTACAACCTGTAGTTGTTTCGGGACCTTTCCAACAATGGGGCCTAGATTGTATTAGAGAAATCCACCCTGCTTCCAGCGGGAAGCACAGATGGATCCTGACTGCCACATACTTCTTTACTAAGTGGATTGAAGCTATCCCCACCAGGAGTGCTTTCCACAAGGTAATCATTGGATTCCTGGAATACCTCATCGTAAGGTTCAGCTGCCCAAGGAAGATTTTTAATGATAACGCAACCTCTTTTAAGGCTAAGCCATTAGTCAAGTTCTGTGAACAATTTGGGACCAAACTAATTCACTCCACCCCATACCATCCCCAGGGAAATGGTTTAGTAGAGTCCTCCAACAAAAGCCTAATAAGGATCATCAAAAGATTACTGGAGGAAAACAAAAGGGCTTGGAACTCAAAGATGAAATTTTCTCTATGGGATGATCGGGTGACCACAAAGAGATCTATAGGAATCTCCCCTTTCCAGTTAGTTTACGGAGAAAAAGATGTCCTCCCTTCTCAATTGGCTATTCCCGTAGTGAAATTATTCTAGGAATATCAAGAAGAGCCCAATGACATGATCAAAAGGATTCATCAATTGGTAGAAGTCCAGCAGGCCAGAGAGCAGGTAATGATCAGACTTCAGGACCATCAGCAGATGACTACGCAGGTATTCGATAAGAAGGCCAAGAAGGAGGGGTTCCAGATAGGAGACCTAGTGCTAAAATGGGATGCTCCTAAGCAGGATAAGGGAAAGCATGACAAATTTGAAGCCCTGTGGATCGGTCCCTTCAAAATCTCTGAGGTTTTCTCAAATAACACATATCGGCTACAAGATTTAGAGGGTGAAGAAGTTTTCAGCAGCCCAGTAAATGGGCATTTTCTTAAAAAATGTTTTGTCTGAGCCTTCCGTGGCTCCTGTGTTTTGTAAATATTGTCCTTTTCAGTTCTTTGTTTTTATTGTTTCGTCTTAGTAAATGACTCCATAGCCCAACAACAAGGCACTGGAACTGCAAAATGCATCCTTAGAGCATCACAGGAATGAATCTATCCCCCATGGAGCCTAATGTTAGTAACATTTCTCGTCTGAAGTAGAAGAGTGATCAGGTCTACAAGTGGCACAACGAGCACCGAGCGCAGCTCACAGAAGAAATCCATTTCGGGCTTAAATCAAGCAAGCAAGTGGTATGAGTTCAAGCGGTCAGGATTCACTCAAAGGAATAGATCAACAGTTGGCAGGAAATCATGGTTAACGAAGTTGCGCTGAGGTTAGCGCAATGGATAGCGCCCATATTATGTGCTGGGAAAGATAGCAGTCGTCCATCCAGAGGACGTGTGGTGCGAGATCTAGTCACGTCGACGTTTTGACATTCGAGAATTCGAAGGGTGAAGGTTCCTTGTTGTCCTATGTCTTGAAACCTGGAACCCCGAAAGCGCCGAAGGCACCCAAAGTGTGGCCCGCAGTATTACAGGGAAATCTCATCCGTCCTCCCATAGGAGACACCTGGCGCGCGATTAGGCTCCTCTCCATTTATCCCATCGCGATTCCAGGGCTCAAGGTGCAGCATCGTCATATTCCCGATGCGTGAGGTGTCGGGGGTGCCCAAGACCCGGGCCCACAACATTGTCGGGAGATTTCAGAACCGTCAAATCTAGAGGGATGCGTGGCGCCAGGTTAAGCCATCTCGGCATTTCGCTCATCGCAATTTCAAGAAACAAGGATCAACCCCTTGCTATTCACGAATGTCGAAAGCGCCTTTCAGAGTAAACACAGGGTCATAGCCTGTGGTCACTGGGGAAAGAAAAGAGTTGTGCAAAAGGAGCCAAAGGCATCGAATNAAGGAGCCAAAGGCATCGAGTTTCAGTCACAGAGAGGCCTGTCACGACCTCCAGTTGCCATCGGCCCGATCTCAATCCTGGTCTACGCTTGGAGTAAATGAAGGCAAGAAGGGGTGGTTGAAACCTCTCCTCATTCATTAAGTGTGAGGTATGGAGGGTCTGGAAGGTGGTCTGCTCAAGAGGATCCTGTGTACCCATTTTTCATAGAAGTCACATAGAGTTCTCGACTAGCCGGAGGAGGTCTGCACACACTAGCTCAGTTTTTAATGGTTTAGCTACTCCCCTTACAGGAGCCATGCGTAGTTAAGGTGGCGTCTGACGAAGAGTATCCGTCCGAATTCGGTTGAAGGAACACCAAGTCTTGGATGACTGAGGGAACCTCTGTTAGCCGATTTCCTCTGAGTATATAAACTCAATCTTTGCATTTTGTAATCTATCGATGGTAGAGCGAAGCTCCCGACTGTAAAGTTTTAACAGAAATTCTAGTTTTCTAGTTATGCATCTGTATGTGATATTTCTTGTTTTATGAAATACGGTCTTTCTTATTCCATCTAATTTTCATCTCATACTGAGAGAGTTCGTGATCGACGGATTCACACGAATTTATGCAATCATGTTATAATAAAGGATTTATTGTGGCATCATTTGTATTCTCTGGTTTTCTGCATTTGACTGTAAGAAGATCTTGTGTTTAGATGTCTTCCCCTACAGTCTATTAGAAACCTGATGTTTACGACAGACCTTTGCATCTCTCCTATACAAGTCTTCCCCCTACTCAACCTTACTACAATTCATTGTCTGAATTTATCTAAGACCTCACTTGCCCATGCATGATTGGCCTAGTTTCGGAGTTAAACCCACATCGTTTTGAGTTAACCTCCATCTGATCACCCCATTAAACAAATCGTGACATAAATTGATGGGCATCAGGCTCTTCTCCTGCTGCAATCCAGGGGTGACTTCCGTCGCCAACATACAGGGTGATGGCAGCCACTTAATAATGAAATGTCTTTCGAACATGTTTATAAAAATCAAAACATGTGTCGCTGACAACAATGGCAATGTACTGGGTGAAGTAGTTATCTCTGCATCACCAAATTTTCATGTTAGGACAGATCAGAAAGGTTTGAAAATTAAAGAGTAATCGATAGCAAGTCAAGCATCCCAACCAAAGTCAAAACATCACACAGTCTAGCGTCATATGTATTTTTTTCTAAATGAAAACCGGTGACAAGTTTTAATTACAAGCGAGACGATGTTTAGGCAAATGACTCCAATATTGTTTATAGAGCCACTGCTAACAACAGGTGTCCATAGCCTCGGAAGGGATATCAATTAACCCACTCTGACACCTCTATCTTGTCCAAGAAACATCAATTCAAGATTAAGGACATTTTACAATTAAGATTAAAATTTATACCTGATAATTTTCTCGAACCTAACATTGCTTCACTGCCAGTAGGCCTGTTTAGTACCCCGATGAAGTTGTCTTGGCATCATGTATGCATTTACTCACTGCCTGCAGAATTGTTCAATATCTTGGCGGGTTTACAGACACTTCCCACACTTTGAAGTGCTTTCAACTCCCTAGAAGTTATTTTATAATTAGACATAAACTTTATGATCTTCAGGAGAGCGGAGTGATGCTGAAAATTTCAGACTTAGAACCACTTTATATTTTTCAGTTTAAATTCTCGTTTGACGACCTTCATCATGATCTGAACTCAGTTTTCTAATAAGAAACTTTTCGAGGACATGAAGGCATACTTGAGTTGTTTTCTTTAAAAACAGGGACAACGTAAAGAGTTTTAATGATGATCGTATCTTCTCGTGATTATAAAATGAAACTAGGAAGGCTATTTTGAACAGAAAATTTCCTTGACTAGTTTGAGTTTTACAGCATTGATGCTTTTAAAATGACCTCGAATGTTTCTCTATGATGAGATTTTTGGTTTCCTTTCAAGAACTAAATGGCAACCTAGACATAAATTTATTCAGAAAGCAGCGAAAACAAGCAAAATGAAAAGAACCAAAATCAGAAAACAAAAGTAAATCAAAACACAAAAATATGTACAAAAGGTGGATCTGGATTTATCAAGAGAAATACCTTTTGAAAACTTAAAGGAAAATAAATAATCCTTGTTAATATGAGTGCAGTCCTACTTGTGGCACCTTGGGTCAGGGTTGAATTTACAGTTCAGATTTATTTATCTCCTTACTTTCCATTTAAAATTTTCATAATAATACTACGGATTTGAAAATAAATATTCAATGAAAAGAAGAGAGAAAGGGATGAAGCGGACTTCCCTAACAATAGTCATATTATGGTTCTCTCGGTGCGCCCACTTGTGTTCATGACTGCATTATTACAAAGAGAAACAGTGAGAAATAAAACTAAAAGAAAACCTACTCCTAAACCTACTCTAACTACTAAACAAATCAGAATACTACGTGAACTCCTGCTTCCAATGTATCCATTGGAGTAACTCTAATCCTGCAATGGAAACAAAATCAAATATTACTAAAAAGAATGGTAGTATATCAAAAAATGACAGAAATATATCATACCTACCTTCGTAATCATCATTCAAAAACAAATCAAGCATGATATTACCATTCCCTTGAAATTTCTTGATATATGAATCCTCCAACCATTTTTCAATCTTGTCATGATATGAGTCATAATGGCATGGAATAATGTAAGTAAGTTTGGAAAACTTGTTAAGATTATGGGGACCTGACATAACCATCAACCAAGGCTGAAGTGCCCCATCCTCCTGACAATTCTCTAAGTGTTCATTAATTTCTTCACATGGAGGATCTAAAAGAAATATGTCATGCCTACTTCCTAGATATTTAGGTAAAAACAAAGCAAGCACAACTTTATCTTTATTATGAAATTTTTTTATATGCGAATATTCAAGCCATCCTAAGATCCTCTCATAAAAATAAGGATGCAAACTATGACTTTGATGAAACGAATATATCAATGGGGAACACATCATAAGAGGATTCATGTCATCAATTAGATTATTGGTTTGAATGCTTCCTTTGATGAGATTGATCATTTCAAAATGGGAAGCATAAACATTAAAATTCAAGCTAATCAAAGAATGAATATGCAACGTAGAAAGTTTGATCTCCATAAGAGAGAGTGCATTGTCTTTTTCAAAAATCAATTGTGTAAAATCATTTCACAACATGTATTTTTCCCATGTGAGTGATGAAAGTGAAAGAGAGTCAAATCTGACTTTATAAATGTTATGTTTGGAATTAATTTCACCAAATCTTGGCATATCAAAAGGATATGATTGTGGCGGAAAAGAGTAGGATGTTGTGGGTAAAGTATAGTGTCCACTAGAATCTAAGAAGAAATAAACACATGAAAATAATCTCTTTAGCTATGATATTTAACAATGTTATTCTCAAGACATTTCTCTTCACTTTCTTTAAAACTTTCACTCTATTTCGGTGATAAATTCTTCAACATAATATGATCATCTAGGTTTGTCTCCCGTATGATGGATGATTTTCGTTGCCTAAGTGTTCTTCAATAACTGAATTTAAATATTGATTAGAGCACAAGTTACAAGAATGAGGACAGTCACCTTGAACTAGAATCGAATCTTCTTCCACGATGGTCAAAGAATGAAAATACAATGATTCAGAGGAAAAATCATTTTGGTCGTCAGTAAGAACCTTGTCAATAGATTCTACCCCACTTTCTTGTTCAAAATTTTTGGATGGATTCCTCTCATCCTGTGCACAAAATTCTTCTCGCAATTGAGTGATGGGATTTGTAATTGGTTCGTCATTCGTGATTGAATATGACTAGATGAAAGGGACACAGGCATCATAGAGGAGATTTAATACAAATGACATGTCATCGAGATTAAATTTACAGAGAACATGATGGATTGTTGTCGAAAATTCTTCTGAAGATGAATCACCATTGATTAGCAAAATCTGAAATTCTTCACATAATTGATTGTAATCATAGATTTCAAAAGAATCTAAAAATTCCTCTTCAAATTGAAACCAATAAAAAATTTGATACACGAGAAAAGACTCAAACCAATGTTTAATCCGACCCTTAAAAGTAAAAGCGAATAATATGCATAAAAATTTTAAATAAAAAATGTGTTGTTTGATACATTTGCACCAAAGCTTGTTAAGTTGGTCTTTAGAAGATAGACCCCCCTTACCATCAACAGTGAGTTTGGACAAGCGAGAGACTGTCTCGTTGGGAACATCAGGTAATGAGAAGTGGAAAGCATGTTCCAACACAGTGATTTGGGGAGCCATAGGGAAATTAAATACATTTGAAATAAAGGCTCCTACAAGGCCATCTTGTCAATCGGCCCTCCTTCTAGTGCCATTTGTTGACGGGGGAAATTGACTGTCCGTCAACTGGAAGAACGATTATGGTCCGAGGTTGTCTAAATAACCCAAGACATTTGGTGTAACGTGTTCTGTCAGGTTTAATGGCTCCGTTAGCCAATCTAAAAGTCCTAAAAGAAAGAAATAACTATCTAATTATCAAACAATATTTATATATGTACATATGTATAATGTAATTGTTGTAGATATATTTATGCAAAAGATATACAAATCTTACTTATGTACATGATTTCCAAATTGCAATTTTTAATCGAAACCTACAAAAATAAATGTGAAGAATGATTTCTTCTAGGAAGTAGATAAAGAAAGCACATAAAAAAAATATTTTTTTGTTTTTCCTTTATAAATCTAAGCTAATACAAGAAAAAAAAAATACAATGAAACATAAACGCGTGGATAGTCAAAAGTTGAACCATACATTTGAGTTTCAGTAATAAGTAAATGACATAAAAATACAAATGAGCTAACCTGTTAGTGAGTTAGTGATGTGTATCCAAGCATCTGCATGAGTAGAGAACGTCCAACTACCACGTCCAAGAGGGAAACCTGCAATGAACCTTATGATTGTTCTAAATAAATCCAGAACATGTGTTGGCAGTTAGGGTTTTAATGACTAAAGCGGAGACACAAACATAAACCTGTGATCTCATAATTATACATGATTACTGTAAGATAAATCTGAAAGTAACCTGTACATTTCGTTTTTCATTTAAAATTGAAAGATAAAACCTATCATTCTAACTGAAAATACGATCACAACATTTATATTTTGAGAAGCAAATTATAGATGGTATTTATAATATAACAATATTGCACATCACAGATTACTTAATCTAAAGATATCAGATCTATATATGCAGCAGTATTAACAAAACACAAATGACACCATTATAAACAAGAGGTTAAAGCCAAAATGCATGAATGTTGTTTCATTAAGTTATGGAATCAATCGTCCATCTTTTTCTCTCATCCAAGATGATTTCCCTTCAAAAATATGGAGCATTTAAAGTGTTTACAAAGGCTAAACTTCCTATCTTCTAAGATAGGATCAGATCTTAAAAAATCTAAAAGTTACAAATATAGAGGGCTCGGAGCCACTCAAGTTCAAAATAAATCTTCAAAATTTATGAGAATTTTCTCCTATTTACAAAATAAGTAAAAAGAAGATAGTTGATCGACTAAGTCCAACATGATCCATCCCATAAGATCAGCATCAAATACATGTTATCCTGAAAAAAAAAAATGAGCAAGTCAAATATTTTATTAACTAACAATTCCTAAATTTTATATGAGAAATTGACTTGAAATTAAACTAATTTAAAAACATAAAAATAAAAAGTAAGCTACAAGTTTCTGTAGCTAGCTACAGGTTTTTGTAGCTAGTTAAAATAGTAGAAAAAATAACAAAAAATGAAAATGAAATCTTTATTTTTTAAAACATAATCAAAACAAAAAAAAACATTTACTATTCTAGCAATCTCCCAAAGAGACACCTAATAAATCCGAATTTGAAATAAAGAAATTGGTTGAGTATTATCCAGCCTGCTTAATCCTCTATTTTGATAGTCTTCATGGTCTTTGACAACTGAAACAAGTCTTCAAAGGCCGATGGATAAGATCGAAAATTCCACCTTGGCATACAGGTCATCTTTTGCCAAAAAATAGACAAGAAGCTTTATTATTTCCACCTTGCCGACACCTTCAAAACTGGAACATAGCACTAAATCCGATGCTCTTAATTATAACCTTCAATCAAAAACCATCCTCATGTAGTTTAGAAAGATAAAACTTGGATCTATGCAAAAATAATGCCTCTTTGTCCTTCTTTGCATTTTTCGGTGGCTAAACAATCAAATTCCTAACCTGTAAGCCACAGAAATCTCTGATTTCGGTGGCTAAGAATAGTTGTGAAAGCTCGCCTAAGCCACCAAAAGTTTTGTTTTAAAACTGGCTTTCGGAATTGCAAAATGAATTTTCTCTCAGCTTGTTGATCTTCAATGCCGCTCCTTTGGGGCCTTTGTTATATCATCCTCTGCAAATTTTGAAAATATCAGTAGCAATATAAAAAAAAATGCTTACCTCAACCGAAACGGAAATTATGAGAAATTTCCCTCCAAAGGTCAAGACATATCTCTAAAACAATCCAGTTGTTGGTGAAACGACCCACAATGAAGGTAAAAGGGCCCATTGCCAAAATGGATTTTAAAGCGTTTGGTCTAATTCATAACAGTTTGCTCAGAATATCTCCCACAAAATCGTGTCTATGGCATGCAATTACGGGTTTTCTCAGACTGTAACAAGAGAGAATAAAAAAAAACTATAAGTTTAGATGGTAGAGTATGAATAGGCAACAGGATTTTTGGATTTGATAGCTTAGGGTTATTGAAAAAAATTCATTCAATAATAAATGCAAACCCAAATGGGTTGCCCAGATCATGGTAAGATATCCTCATAATTATTTTCGGCAGTATTAGAAGACATCCTGAAGTGTGTACTTCGACAGTTGAGAGCCTAACGGGATAGGCTAGCCGTTGGAAAAATTTTGCATTTTCGACGGCTAACAACACCTTGCGCCTTCCCTTTTAGCTGTCGAAACTGGAAACTTTCTACAGCTTACAACCCATAACAATCTGGCACTTAGCTTCTAAAAGTTCTTTCTTTGACCTTTTATATTCATGAGTTCAAATCATTAGCCACCACTGGACCATTACTCTTGGGCTTCTTATTTGATAATTAACCAAGTTTATAATGTGCCCAAGCAATTCGAAAATGAACCATCAAACCATTAGAACAATAATAATTGTATTAACACAAATAAATGGATCCAACAACCATTTAAAAGGGATTTACATTTTAATTACATATGAATGATTTGTAGAAAGATATTTCTAAGGAAAAGATCATGAAAATGACAATCCAAATTCTAAGTTTAATTCATGCCTGCAGTCATGAATTAAACATAGTAGAAATCGAAAATCAAAAAGTAGAAAATGATGAAAACAAAAGGCTTTAGCCCAATTATTCATAATCAACTTGTAAAAGTGTTTATAGACAGGGTGATGGCAGCCACTCAATAATGAAATGTCTTTCAAGCATGTTTACAAAAATCAAAACATGTGTGGTTGACAACATGTATCCTGTTCAAAGTAATAATAACACTACGAGGCCTAGACTCATATACATCATGACGTTTCCATAAATAAGGTTGGCCCATAAGAACATCACAAAATTAGAGAGGATAAACATCACACAATACCTCATCTTTGAAGGGCTTGATGTCATACGACAGTTGGCACTGTTGGCTGACACAGAGATCACTTCCTTGGCGGAGGCATCCAATGGTGTAAGGTTGTGGGTGCGGTGTTGTCAGCAGGGCCAGTCGGTTGACGACCTCTGCTAAGATGAGGTTCTTCTGGATACCGCTATCCACGATGAAGTGCAGTGGGGTGACTTTTACCTACATCTATGAATGGAAGAGGTGGTCTCCTTCTTCTGGCTCATTTGGTTCACCAGGCTGGAGCTTGGTGGTAGCAACGGTGGCACTGGGTTCCGTGTCAATGATATGTCTTCCCCTTTCTAGTTCTGGATCAGAGTCTCAACCTGCATCTAAGTCAGAGGATTTCACTTCAGCCACCAACGACTTCTTTGAGTAGCAGTCAACATTTTTATGCCAAGGGATCTTACGGAAGTCGCACCACTTCCCAGTATATTTATTTGTCTTTCTAGTGTCCTTCTTTGCTTGCGTCTTGGACTGGTTGTCCTGATATTTTCCATCTTTGTTCTGTCCTTTGTTCTATGGGTTGGGACCTCCCTTTCCTAGATTTTTTTGTGAGGGGTTCCCTGGCCCAAATTGTCACGTCTTTTGTTTGAGCTTCTGCTTGATTTTGACGGCATATCGGTAGGTCGCGCCCAAAGATGAGATGTCAAAAAAATCCATTTTGATATGGATGTATCTATGAAAAGTGTCTCAATACTTGAGCACCAGATGTCACTCTTAATATTTGATACCCAGCTTGGTGCACAAGGTATGAAAGATATTCATGAAATCTGGCACTGCTTGGTATCTTTCTTGCCATAGTGTGGTCCATTTGGTATACAAGTCATCATAACTTCCGACAGGGTAGTATTGTTCCTTAATAACATCCCTGAAGGAATCCCAGGTGGTCATGACTGTAAATAATTAGGGTTCCTCTATTTCCTTTTGCTCACAGAAAGTTTCCCACCAATATTTGACATGGGGAACGGCTTTGAGGAGGACAAAAGTAATCTTTTCTCTATTCAAAAAGTTATGGATAGAAAAATACCCTTATAGTAGATTCAACCACTTGTATACAACATCTGCGTCTATCTGACCTTCAAATATAGGAATATAAAATTTTATTTGTACCTTGAATGGGTTGGCACCTCCACTCGAAGAAGATGAGTTGCTTGTTGGGAGTCGTTGAAGGATTTGCGCGAAACTATCCATCATCTCGTTCCTTTGTTGCATGAGGGATTCCTCAATCAACAGTTTGAAAGGATCTCATGTCTCGTCATCTTTCATTTCTCATACCATGAGAGGTTTCTTGGGTGTGCGAGAGATTTTTTCCTCAACAGAAACAAGCTCAAGACCCAACTCTTTGTACTCCGACCTCGTTGGGGACATGCATTAAGACGACAAGGAGAAGACCGCTTTGATACCATTGATCTGAATTTTATGAGTAGAACGAAATGACTACAAATTATTAATCAGGCTCTTAACACAAAATAACAAAGATACAGTAAAACTGGTTTTCTATTCAATATGGAAGTAAGCTGAAACTGTAAAATGCAGTGGAAAACAAGCTTGTTGGAATGGTGGTGTCTTATCTTTGAGAATAGATGTGACAGATGCTCTCATTCACAAGAATATGATTACAATGAGGCTCTGAAGGAATTTTTACAATAAATAGGAATGCCAAAAACCCTAGACATCCAAAAACCTAACCTTAGGAGATGAAGCGCCAAAAGTCATGTGGGCCCCGTTTGGGTAAGTTATTACATCAACTTCTCGAGGTCGTAACTTTTTCATATGATCTTTGTTTTAGGAATATGATAGCCTGTTGGAAAGGTATGGTAAAGGAGGTTCATTTTAGGGACTTAATTATTCCTTTATATATCATTGAGAAGCTCGATCCAGAAAAACCTTCATTTAGGCCCTCAAAATGGCCTCGGAAGTTAAAACTGCTAAAAATAGTAAATTCCCAAAATTGTCAGAAACTTGTTTTGAGCCAGGTGGAAGAGGTGGGTGGACACCCATATCCACCTAGATCAATACTCTTCTACTCACCTATATATTTCTAATGACTACTACCAGGCTCTAATCCGACCTCTGGTTTGCAAGTTATTGACTCCCAAAGTTCTTCGGGTGTTAATAGTTGAGGGCCACATGGCGTCCATGTGGGTCCAACTCGTTTTCACCACCTCCCAATTCATACCCCCCAGAGGGAAGGTCCATCCACCATCTAATCCAATGACGGGACTCAATCCTCATCTAACACACGGGCTAGAGGAAAATTTGGCATTCGACACTTCGGCACTGAAAACCCCTTTTCCCTTCTGCGCACATGTCCTTTAGAGTCCTGAATTAATGAACTCTCGAAGGAAATAGAAATCTCACCACGTGGCTCTAGCCTTTAGGCCTTTTGAATTACCCTCAACACTTCATTCCAAACCTCTGAAGCCCCTAAGTTTTGAACTCCCGAAGGGTCCGCCCTTGCATGTGGTGATGTACTAGATACAGAGACAAGTACAGGTGGGTCTCGAATACTCCCCCTGCCAAATGGACTAAACAAGCAAGTTCCAGGGGTGAAACACGATAGGGAAGAGATGACACATGGCCCATACCATGGGAGACACATGTCACATGTTAATGGGCATGTTAACACTAAGTAAATTGTTGGGGTGAAAAAACAATCTACAAAGGTAACCTACAAACCAACTTTAAGACTAGAAACTATCCTTTCCAATCTAGAGAGGGTTCTCTCTAAGACTTGATCTCTGATAGAAAATATTATTTTCTTGATGGATAGATTTTAAACTTCAAGGTATATTTTTAACATGTCTTCTAACAAAAGATAGTGTTTCTAGGGATATGGAGTCAACCCCTGAAAACAAAGAAAAAAATGCTTGGTGGGTAGAATTCCTCATAGGAATAAAGGCTAAAAAAGGTGATGAAATTCATTATTTAATTTGATTATGTAGGGAGAAAGAAGAAAATAAACACACAACAAAATCAAAGCACCGCAGTGGATGAATTATGATCTTAGCTGAGAAGACATACAAAATTTAAATCTGTTTAGTCTAGAGCACCACATAGATGAATTGTGGACTTTAAAAATTACCAATTTAAACAAACGAGAAGTGCAAGTGAATATGAATACACAGAAAATACATACAAATAGAGGTACAAACTTCAGAGCATCACCATTAGAATATTTTCTTAAGGAATTTGGGACTTTTGCATTTGTATTTCTTCAGATTCAAGAAATTACACAGATGATCAAAATATCTATACTTTTGCCTACGTGCCCCTATTTACATCAAAATAGTCCCTATATAGAGAGAGAAAAGATATACTAAGATGCTAGGAATCAAAATGCTATCTCCTAAAGTTTTGGATCTGGTTGTTTTCAAAAAGAATAAGAACCTTTACAAAAATTCTCAAAAATAGGATAGTCGATCTGGCAATCACAAACTATCTGTGATGTTTTTTACAATCATAAAATATTTAGGCAAATCATAACCATATGGTTGTGATGTAATATTATGTGTGTTGTTGGACAACATTGTCACTCTTCACATTAGATTCTGGCTCTTGCTACGCAACTGTTGGCTGTGAAATCTGTGCAGTGATCTCATGCGATGGATATTCATGTAGAGGTTGTGCATGCGAATCCAATTGGTTGTATAGAGTGGGGTCATCCAATTTTCCCGTATCTTATTTTTTCAAAGTCACCTGTAATTTTAATGCCCTATTTGTCCTTCTCAATGACAAGATTTGTCTTTTCAAATTCTTCATCTGTCTCAACAAAGCCCCATTTATTTTCAATTTCAATTGAGCGCCAGAGACAGCTACATATACCTTATCAATAGTTGGTCTGCACTCTTTGAAATTATCCATGATTCTTTCCTCTGACATCTTCTTTTCCTCCCTAAGCTCAATGATTACATTTTGGGCCTCTCTCAGCTGCTTTTTAAGCCAATTTTATTATTTTCTCTTATTGTTGGTGAGGTAGGGGATAACTGACCTACTTGACTCTGGGATGTTGATGTTTCAATAATATGTTTTTTCATCTGCCTTCTCAATTATTTTTTTTCTTGATAACGTTGGGCTATGATGTGTTGAAATTGCTTTAGTTGATGTTTCATTTCCTAGGCATTTGCATTTTCCTCACCCAACTCCACCTGTCTTTCATCAATTCCCTTGTTTGCACATTCAACAAGCTCTAGCTGAACTGTGTGTATGGGAAATATCTTGGCAGAGGACTTGGTGCACGGTTTACTAGGATCTTGTATCTCCTTAATTTTATCAATCAATATTGACCTGATTCTCTTCTGGAATGTTGGTTGACCGAATGACGAGTCTTCTATTTCTTTCCCTTTTCGTCTTTCAATAACATCTTCCTTTATTGCCTCTGAACTATGAATTGTTGATTCCTTTGCAGATAGAGGAATGTCTCCTTTAGGGTATCTGGGAATGTTAGCCGAAATTATAAAATAATTACAGTCCTTATTGAAATTTCTCAATTCTTCAACCACTAACATCTTAATTAATGAAAAATGGAATAAGTTGTTCCTTGGATGATCAACTTTGGCCTGGACACTGTCTGCCATCTTTCCCAGGCTTCGACACAAGAAGAAAGGCAGGTTTAAGGTATTTTTACCTGTGAAATGCATAAGTAACCTGATGTGGTATGGATGCACCTTGTCTAATCTTCCTTCACAGGTGAAATATTTCATGATTATCTTCAAAATTTTCTCAAAAGGCTCTAGGAGATACTCACTTGGAAAGTCGGCTCCAATTTTCTGATTTTGATCTTCATGCTTGATGAAATCCATATAAAATGAAATGTATAAAGTCATAACTTTAAACCATTTTTCTCCCTACAGAGGGATCTCCATCACAACTAACATAGTTTTCTTCGTCACTTGGAAAGTGACTCCCACAATTGTCGCACTAACACTAGTAAAATTGAGGGAGAACTGCTCATCTAGTTGTGCATTATATCCTTGAATCCTTTCAAAAAAATGCATACATCTGTCTTGGTCAAAAGATGCCATGATCATCGGGTCTTCATTTATTAATTTCAAATCCTAATGTTCAATCCTCATGACCCTTCCACTTCTTTCATTCTTTATTTTTCTTTGGGAAGTTTCCATGGTGCTGGTATATGTTAATTTCAAGTGCACAAAGAGGGTAAAAACAAGTTTGCAGCAAGCTTCAAAAAGACTTTTAAGCAATGGATAAAACAATGGAGGAGACGCAGCAAAATCAAAACAACAAAATTAGAATACAACTGACGACAAATAGATTTTACGCAGCGAAGGGCTCCAGAGCTTGCTGAAAAAACTATGGACGACGCACAAATTTTGAAAGAGATGGAGAAGCATGAAAGGTGACCAATATTTATGCTTCAATGGATAAGAAATGGAATCATGGAAAAGGATGGTAAATCCATGGCAATGAGAAGGTCGAAATCAGGTTGAATATTTGCATAAAAATCTCGTGCAACAAGTACACTTTGAAGTGTGCAAAGTACAAATGATAGGAGTGCCATGATTTTTCACTTTTCTAACTTCATGATTAGGTAATGATGCTCATAATATCTTTTGACATGACCTTTATCCTAACCACTTGACTCAACTTTGGTACCTAAATTCCCCTTTTTTGACATGACTCAATATTTCAGAAGATAAACCCTTACAATTCAAACATGACTAATCCTTACACCCTTTTCCTGACTCTTATCCAAAATCCTTACTCAATATTTCAAAACATCCCTTACTCTGTCACTGACCTCATGAACTTTGACACACCAGCTGCGAATTATTTAGGAAAACTTTAGGTTTTCAAATAAATAAAAAATGACTCTAAAAAAAAAATGGATGAACCTATGACTCTAACTATAAAACACATGGTGCTAACAGGGCACATAGGGTCTACGAGACATACAAATCTAGGTGACACGTGGCACATCATCCATGGGTCCACGTCACCCTAGATGACGTCACTGTGCCACGTCAGTCCAGACTGATGGCCTTCCTACGTTGTTAGATATCACATTCAAGTTGTGTCCATGTAACCCCGAGATATATAGCCTCCGTTACTTCGCAACTTCAGTGTTTGGGGAATCCGTGGTGTGACTTCCTCCTTGCTCCCGAAGTGGTCAGCACCAGACTAACCATGGCCTAGATATAACGATCATGGGAGATCCCAAAGGATCCCTAGATCTATGGTCCTATCCACTTCGTAGCTTCAACCTTCATAGGTTTCGACATTATGACCACTCCAATCTCCTGAAGTAGGACTCTGCCAAAGTACCATACATGGGTCCCTCCACTAGTTGATCAGACAGCTAAGAGTGGCTCTTAATGGAATCCCCCAGATCCTCGGCTCTCAATGCTTCGTAACTTCAATATTTAGAGAGTTTGGTCCTTTAACGTCCCTCTTCTCCCAAAGTAGGTCTTCGTTGAAGTTACCTCGGCATAAATCCAACGACCAATGGGAATCTGAAGTACCCTCAAATCAATGGCTCGCATTACTTCATGATGGCTAAATGGATCAAGGTTTAACAGTGGACTAGGTATATCTTCCACATTTAGGGAGACTGCCAGGTGTCGATCAACCTTATGGGTAACTGTAACTATCAGTTTCCTTCGACCTGTTTACAAATGGTAAGGTCGAAACACTCTGGAGCTTGAAACCCTTGAATTTCTGAAGCCATAAAGGCTCATCTCCTTTCAAGCCTGGTGTAGGGTTCCCATACCTTGGTCACACGGGTGAAATATCTAAAGGAAATGCCCTCCTTCCATTGGTTTGAACTTAGTATTCCCGCAAAGGTCGATTCTAGAGGCCAACAAGACTTAAGCATCCTAGTATGTCCTTCCCCGACACTATTGCAGACTTACAACCCATAGCTCTTTAGATTCTAAGTGGATACAATTCGAATCATTCAAACATGGGTTCACAGAAAATCATTACACATTTCTACTTCAATCATTCAACACTGGACTCATTCATAAATATATATATGTATTCAAACATCATTTCCATTTCAATACTTAGAGTATGAAAATACTTATCATAAAACCAAGGTTCATAAAGCGACTATTGAAAGGGGTGTTGGTTTCCACCCAACCATAGGTACATCCACTCCTGATGGATTTACCGTTCGCCACCTCCGATCTAGACCACGATTCTCTGAGAGATACCCTTTCTTCTTACTCAGCGACAGTCAGGGACGAAGGTTACTCTCCTCCTCCCATGAGATCCTGGCAATGATTTTTCTCTGTACCAAGAAAGGAGGTATGCATGAGTACTTCTATAGTCACTCGTCAACCTTGTTTATCAGCTTGAACTAAAAAAAAATCCCACAACTTCTCGCACCCTAAACGATCTTATTTTTAGTTCTTCCTCGAACCAGAGAACTGTAACCGCTCTTTTTCTCTTCTCAAGATTGGTCTTTCGACTATGCTCTCTTCATAGATCTACGTGTTCACTCTCTCTTTGCCTCTGACCCTGAATTACCTCTTTTATTTCCTTCCTCAGTAAGGTTGCATGGGTCTGAATCCACAACTCATGGTCAGGTATGGAAGTCTTGTAGATGGGTACTCTGACCCATCTCCTAATTAACCCTTGAGGAGGAATCTTCCATCTATGAATGTGACTTGTAATTCATTTCTGTGTCAAAGGATTATTCTGAGTTAGAGTCATTAAATCCAGTAAGGTATTGGTTGGGTGGGGGGTCATATCAATCATTTTTTGTTCCCCTCACCATCTCTCTCATAACATCCATGGTCTATCTTGGAAATCCCCCCTTTCAACAGTTGTGCAACACTTATCCATTTTATATTAATAACAGAAAATACATACATTGACCTTTTATACAAAGGTTCATCAAATCAAACATTCACACATATATATTCTACCATAGTCTCTTGGCCAGTTATAATTATATTTACAAACTAGGGGAAATAAGGGTATTACAATACCCTCCCCCTTAAAGTAAAATTGTCCTCAATGTTCTATCTGTCAATGTGCTCTGTATGTATAGAAGTATACAAAAATGGATATTCCCATTTCATGGCATCCTCCATTTCCCATGTAGCCTCATCTGGGAAAAAGTGTTTCAACTGCACCTTGACCTTTGAAATGGTTCTATTCCTGACTGGGTTTTCCTTACTATTTATTATGCATTGAGTTTTTGGTAGGAATTATCCCTCTGGTTCCACCTGAATCACAAACCAATCAATAATATGATTAGAATCATGTCCATATTGTTTTAATAATGAAACATGGAAAACATCATGTTCCTTCACTGTGGGAGGAAGTGCTATCCTATAGGCTACAGGTCCCACTCTATATAGAATATCAAAATTTCCACAATACCGAGGTGCCAACTTGTCACAAACTCCCATTCTCAAGGAGATTTTCCTGGGTCTAACTTGGAGATACACATGATCCCCTATTTTGAACTCTCTAGGAGTCTGCTTCCTGTCTGGATATCTTTTCTGTCTATCCTGAGCTATTTTTAGATTATGCTTTATCTGAATTACTTGTTGTTCCATTTCTTTTAGCATGTATGGCTCGATTTTAATTATATCTACTGGGTTATCCCAACTGATTGGAATCTTTCATTGTCTTCCATAGAGGACCTCAAAAGGGCTCATCTTCAATGACTCTTGATAACCATTGTTGTAGGAAAACTATACCAATGGTAGATAGTCTTCCCACTTATTAGGCTGATGCATTACATGTATCCTTAACATGTCCTCTAACACTTATTTTACCCTCTCTGTATGTCCATCATTTTGGGGGTGATAGGCTATGCTAAACAACAATTTAGTATCAAAAACAACAAATAGAGATTTCCAGAAATTTGAAGTGAATCTCGTATCTCTGTCAGATATGATCTCCTTAGGCATGCCATATAGCCTAAATATTTATTTCATGAAAATACTTGCAATGTCTATTACCTTGCAAGTCAACTTGATGGGAACAAAGTGAGAATCCTTGCTCAATTTTTCCACTGCCACCATGATGGTGTCATTTTGTTTGGTTGGTTTTGGTAATCCTGTGATGAAATCCATGGAGATGGTTTCTCATTTCCATTCTAGAATTGGTAGGGCCTTAAATAACCCTGTTGGATGTCGGTGTTCTTCCAAGTAATCATCTATGTCTTTCTTCAATCCCATCTAATAAAACAATGTCCTAGTGGTTGTGATCATATTCTGATAACCAGGATGACTAGTATATGGTCTTTTGTGTAGTTCATCCATCATGAACCTATTCAAGTCATCAAAATTCAGAATATACAACCTACCTTTATAATGTATCAAGCCATCACTCAACAATTGATAACCTCCGTACTTCATCCCTGTGGGATCTTTCTCTAAGTACGATTTTACAGTCTTGAAAAAATCATCTATTTCTTGTGCACTTTTGACTCTCTCCCTGACATCCATTTCACAGGTGATTATAGATTCCAGGTGAATCATTTTCACACTTCTACTGAGGGCATAAACCACTCTATTTTATTTCCCTTTGATATGTTTGATTTCAAAATCAAACTCACTAAGGAGAGAAATTCATATAGATTGTCTACCATTAAGTTTTGGTTGGTCAAACAGATACCTCAACCCACAATGATCAATTATCAGTACAAATATTCTACCCAGGAGGTAATTCCTCCACATTTTTAAAGCATGCACTATGGAAACAAACTATAGATCATGGGTTACATAATTGATTTCATGCTCATTCAATTTTTTGGATTCGTAGCAAAATACATGTTCTTATTGCATAAGGACTCCTTTGAGTCCTTCCTTGTAGGCATATGTACACACAAGGAAGTCCTTGTTTGGATCTGCAATCTTCAACACATGTGCATTGGTTAGAAGGTATTTCATCTCTTGGAATCTCTCTTCACAATCTGATGTACAAAGTAATTTAACTCCCTTTTTATGAAGGGAAGTGATTGGGAAACCAATCTTGGAAAATACTTTTATGAACCTCCTATAGTATCCTACTAGGCCCATAAAGTATATGATATTAGATACATCCTTTGGGGTAGGAAAATCCATAATGGATTTCATATTGTTAGGATCAACAACCACCCCTTATTCAGAAATAACATGGCCTAAGTAATGGACTTGTTTATGGAAAAAGTCACACTTACTAAACTTATCATAGAGCTGATGTTGTCTTAGTACTTGACGTACTAGCTTAAGATGTTCTTCATGCTCCTCCCTATTCTTAGAATAGATTAGGATATCATCAATGAAAACCAATACAAATCTGTCTAATAATTTACTTAGTACATTATTCATTAAGAACATAAAAGTGGTTGGTGCATTGGTTAGCCCAAATGGCACCACAACGAATTCATAGTGACCATATCTTGTCCTAAAGGTTGTTTTCTGGATGTCTTCATCCTTAATTCGGACCTGATGGTATCCATACCTCAAGTCAATCTTGGAGAAAATTGTAGCACCCCTTAATTGGTCAAACAAGTCATTGATCCTTGGCAAGGGATACTTATTCTTTATGGTCATGTTATTAATTTGCCTATATTCTATGCACAACCTAAGTGTGCCATCCTTGTTTTTCACAAACAAGGTTGGTGCTCCCCATGGGGACACACTAGGCCGAATGTATCATTTTTCCATCATTTCCTTT
>SNQJ01S0068279.1:23220-39375 GCA_010110895.2 Picea sitchensis | reverse complement strand
CGCTCCTGGTGCAAGTTCTATTGAAAATCCAATATCTCTTCTTGGAGGTAGACCTGGTACCCCTTCTAGGAATACATATTTATACTCTCCTAATATGGGGTGGTCCTCTAGGCTTGGTTTTTTGTCCTCAATAGATTCCAACACTTGTATTACATACAAAGGACATCCTTTTCTAAAATAATTATTCACTTCAAGGGTTGATATTTGTCTCACTGAGATATGATTTTGAATCCCTTGCAGGGTCACCTTTCTCCCTTCTTCATTTTCACATTCCAAAGTTTTTGTGTAACAATCCAACTTGGATTTATGGGAAACTGACCAGTCCATGGCAATCAACAGGTCATAAGATCCTAAAGGGAGTATGTTATTATTCACTTGGGTGGGTAATCCACTCATAATGAATTGGCATGCTAGTATGACCTCTGTTACTTTTCTTTTGGTTCCAGTGGCTAGTTGTACCAGCCATGATTTAACATGTTTAATTTGTTGCAATTTACATTTGTCAACATATTGAGGGGCAACATAACTCAAATTAGAACCAGGGTCAATTAGAATGGAAACTAGATGGTTGGCAATCATACCTTCCATCTCCACCACTGAATCTTGGTGGTTGCCTTGTCTATTATCCAAGGTTGCATAAATCTGTGGTATGCTCCTAGCCACATCATTGATTGTGGTAGCCTCTTGGATGTTGTAGACCCTCCAATTGTTTTGTTTCCTATATGATAAGTCTCTTAGCATATGTTCTTCTCCACAACCCCAACATTTCAAGGGTTATCTCTTTGTGTTATGAGTCTTACCTAGGGCTTCTCCAAAGGGTTTATTTCCACTCTAAGAGGGGAAATTTTGCTGGTATACACTTTTAGTATGAAGGCTCATCTTAGAACATTTCCCATAGATCTTGAATATTAAGGGTTTATACCACTTCTTCTTGAATCCCAAAGTACTTTTCTTCTTCCATTCTTCGTGAGGTTTTGTCTTATTCTTGAATTTCTCATAGAATACCTTTCCTTACAGATAGTGTCTCCTAAGGTCTTTGGCTCATCAAATTCAATTTTTTCTCAGAAGGACTAAGGTATTCCACTAATAAATCATTGCATCTTCACCTTTTCATCTTTGATGTAGGGCACATACCTTATTAGCTCAAGGAATTTATTGACATATTCCTCTATGGTGAGTTGTCCCAACTTGAGTTCATAGAACTCCTTGGTCTTCCCATCAAAGTATTTCTCTAACAGATACTTATTCTTGAAGTATTTCTCAAATTGTTTCCATGAAAATTCCTTCTCATGGATTCCTTTCATGTTTCTAAGGTCCTCCCACCAAATTGAGGCCTTTCCATTTAGGTTAAAAATGGTTATTTGAACCTTTAAATTGTCATAGTATTCATGGAATCTAAAGTACTTATTCAAGCCAAGCATCTAAACTTCTTCTTCTTCCCCCTTCTTAATCTCTCCATCGAAAGTGGGTGGTTTGGATTTCTTGAAATCTTTAGGGTCATGACTCTTGGAATGTTTCCTCTTCTTTTTTCTCCTCTGGGAATGGAAACTAGTTTTTCTACTAGAAGATTCCTTGGAGTTGTCAGTTTCCTCACCAAAGGATTCTTCTGATGAGTGTCTCTTGGCTCCATGTTGGGCCTTCTTTGAGGTTATCCTCTTTTTTTGGCCACTTTCAGGGCCATGCTTTCGTATCTTAGGTCGACTCTAGATTTTCTTTTTATGATGTATGTTCACATGACTGGTTGTTGGTCCATGTTGCAGCTTCCTTTGTATATATGATAAGCTTTGCAATAGGACTGCATTAATTTCAGTTTTATTTTCCTGTTATTTTATTAGCCTTTAATTGCCAGCCTTACAACTCTGTAATTATGACATGAGGCTTCTTATAGTTTCATCCAAATCTAGAAGGGTTTCCACCACCCTCCTTTCAATCTAGTCTTCCTCTCTATTGTGGGAGTTTTCCCCAAATTCATGGTGTGTCACCATCCTTTGTATTGTAGTTTTCTTGCAGTCCACTGAATTTTTAAGTGTTGATAAATCATTTTATGTTAGTTAATGATCTACTAGCCTTATAAACAACACACAGTTCAACTTTTCAAAACACATAAAACAACAGAAAGTATTATTCCTCCCTTCAGTAGAGGTTTAATTAAGGCTCTTAAGAATGGGATAAGATAGGGTGTCATCCCTAAAATTTCTCTAATTAATATTTTGAAGTGACTCGTTCATGAGCCCAAGTAGACCAAGTGTTTTAACCATGCTTTGATACCAATTTGTAACACACCCGACCACTAAGTACCCTTCCTAAGGATGGGGCATCAAAAGTTTGCTTACTCTAACCATCTTGAATCCCTTGCTCAAGGTATTCATCCTCTTCTACTCACCTATAGATTTCTAATGATGGATACCAGGCTCTAATCCGACCTCTTGTTTGCACGTTATGGCCTCTCGAATTTCTTCGAGCATTAATAGTTGAGGGCCACGTGGGTCCAGCTCATTCATACCACCTCTCAGTTCCTACCTCCCGCATGGAAGGTCCATCCATCATCCAATCCAATGATGGGACTCGATCCTCATCTAACACACAAGCTAGAGGGGAATTCGACATTCATCTCTAAAAGCCCATTTTTATTTCTACACGCATGTCCTCTAGAATGCCGAATTCATGAACTCCTGAAGGAACTCGAAATATTTCCATGTGGCTCCGACCTTCGGGCCTTTCAACTTACCCTCGAAACTACATTCTAAACCTCCGGAGCCCCAAAGTTCTGGAAGGGTCCACCCTCGCATGTGGTGATGTACTAGACATGGAGGCAAGTCCAGGTGGGTCCCGAATACTCCCCCCACCAAATGGACTAAACAAGTAAGTTCCAAGGGTGACATGTAGAAGGGCAGAGATGACACATGGCCCCTACCATGGGTGACACATGTCAAGTGTTAATGGGCACGTAGGGTCTATGAGACGTATGAATCTAGTTGACATGTGGCATGTCAATCGTGGGTCCATGTCACCCTAGATGATTTCACTGTGCCACGCCACTCCAGACTGATGGCCTTCCTATGCCCTTAAATATCACGTTCGAAGTGTGTCCACATAACCATGGGATCTATGGCTTTATTTACTTCATAACTTTGGCATTCGGGGAATCTGTGGTGTGACTTCCTCCTTTCTCCCGCAGTGGTCATCATCGGGTTGACCATGGCCTAGATCTAATGGTCAGGGAATATCCTAAAGGATCCCTAGATATATGGTCCTTTCCACTTCACAACTCTAGCCTTTGGAGGTTTCAACATTATGGTTGCTCCAATCTCCCAAAGAAGGACTCTGCCAAAGTACTGTACGAGGGTCCCTTCACTAGTTGATCAGACGGTTAAGAGGGGATCTAAATAGACTCCCTTAGATCCATGGCTCTCATAACTTCATAAATTCGACATTCAGGGAGTTTGGTGCTTTAATTTCCCTCTTCTCCTGATGTAGGACTTCGTCGAATTTACCTCGACATAAATCCAATAGCCAAGGGGACTCTCGAGTACCCTCAAATCGGTGGCTCACATTACTTTGCGACGAGTAAATGGATCAAGGTTTAATGGTGGGGTAGGTCTGTCTGCCACAATTAGGGAGACCTCGAGGCATCGGTTAACCTTATGGGTAATTGTAACTATCAGTTTCCTTCAACCTGTTTACAAATGGTAAGGTCGAAACACTCCAGAGTTCTGAATCCAGAAAGGCTTACTACTTTCGGGCCTAGCGTAGGGTTCCCAGACCTTGGTCACATGGATGAAAGATATGAAGGAGGCTCCTTCCTTCCATCAGTTTGAACTTACTTTTCCTATGAAGGTAGATTCTAGAGGCCGGTGGGACTTAATCATCCCAGTAAGTCCTTCCCCAACACTATTGTAGACTTACAACCCATATCTCTCTAGATACTAAGTGGAGACAAGATGAATATCATTCAAACATGGGTTCATAGAAAAGAATTACACATTTCTACTTTAATCATTCAACTCAGGATTCAGTCATAAAAATATATATATATGTATTCAAACATCATTTCCATTTCAATAAAGAGAGTATGAAAATACTTATCAGAAAACCAGGGTTCGTGAAGCGATTGTTGAAAGGGGTTCTTGTTTGCACCCAACCATAGGCACAACCATTCCTAACATATTTACCTCTAGCCACCCCTGATATAGACCATGATTCTCTAAGAGAGACTCTTTCTTATTACTCAGCGAAAGTGAGGGACGGAGGTTACTCTCCTCCTCCCATGGGATCCTGACAACAGGTTTTCTCTGTACCAAGCAAGGAGGTTTGCATGAGTACTTCCACAGTCACTCGTCAACCCCATTTATCATATTGAACCAAAAATGCTTCCCAAAACTTCTTGTGCCCAGAATGAGGTTATTTCTCATTTCTTCCTCGAACCAGAGAACTGTAACCGCTCTTTTTCTCTTCTCGAGATTAGTCTTTCGACTCTGCTTTCTTCGCAGATCCTCTTTTTCACTCTCTCTTTGCCTCTGCCCATGAATTACCTATTTTCTTTCCTTCCTAAACAAGGTTGCATGGTTTTGAATCCACATCTTGTGGTTAGGTCTGGAAGTCTTGCAGATGGGTACTCTGCCCCATCTCCTCATTAACTCTCGAGGAGGACTCTTACAACTACCAATCTGACTGGTAATTCATTTATGTGTCAGACGTCTATTCTGAGTCTAATTCATTAAATCTAGTAAGGTAGTAGTTGGGTGGGGGTGTCATCTCAACCATTTATGGTTCCCCTCACCATATCTCTCATAACATCCATGGCCTATCTTGGAAAACCCCCCTTTCAACAGTTATGCAACACTTATCCATTTTCTATTAATAACATAAAATACATACATTGACCTTTTATACAAAGTTTCATCAAATCAAACATTAAAACATATCTAGTCTTCTGTAGTCTCTTGGCCAAGTATATTTGTATTTACAAACTAGGGGAAACATGGGTATTACAATTTGAGATATGAATCTATGGTGAGGAATAAAACTTGGAAACTTGTAGAATTTACTCTACGAAGGAAATAAATTAGGTGCAAGTGGATATTCAACCTTAAGTTGAATTAGGATCATACAAGGAAGACCGTTTTAGGTACTTAATGTATTATAAAAGGTAGAACACAGAAATATTGCAGCAAATACCAGGAGAACAACAAAATGTAGAGAACCACAACACCAAAAATTATAACTTTATTGATAGTAAGCAATGTTCACTTGCCTCTTTGAGGGGGAAACACTATATTGCAATAATTCTTTAGAAAAGGATTTCTCATGCCTCCTACTCTTATGTATACTAATTCTATCTTCTAAAGAACATTCTAGAGGAAGATCTTTCTAGAAGTGGAAGCTTTTATTAATTCTTATTAAATTATACTTGTTTAGATTATTAAATAGGACTTATTAACTAATCCCAACCTTTATTACATGAAAAATATATTATTCTATATACGTAATGGGTTAGGGAGGTTAGTTCCTTAAAATTCCCTCCCCCTTGAAGAACAACCTTTTCTTCAAGGCTTGAGATGAGGAAATTGTTGCAGAATGGTGGCCAACTCTCAGGTGGCATCTTTTCAAGTTGTATCTTTCCACTGAACTAAGACTTCCTTAATGGTTCATTGATGGAGATGGCGCTCTCTCTAGTCCAAGATACGGGGTCTTCACTCATTGAACTTGTGACATAGCACGTGCATTCATGGGATATTAAATAATACCCCTAATTTCACTAGGTATTGATAAATACCTCCCAAAATCCTTTTGTGGAACCCCCTTCCTAGTACATCTTTCCAATAAAAAAAACCCTATTTTTAATACGTACCCCTTTTTATACCCCCTAATTCCTGTAAATCCCTCAATACCCTACATCCCCCCCCAATACCTACAATATATTGACCTTATTTTTCACAATTTTAAAACCCACTTTATGAATGAATGTGATACGATATTGTTCAATAAGGTGAAGCCCCCATGGTTCAAAACTGTTTATGGTTACAACCAAATGGAACCTTCTTCATCCAACTTAGGGAGACTGGTTTGAGTTTATCACTTAGTTCCAATCAATTTCTTTAAGCATGTGACATGAAAAATAGGATGGAGCTTAGAATGACTGGGCATAGCTAAATGGTAGGCCATGGGCCCCACATGCTTGAGAATTATATAAGGACCGTAAAATTTGGGAGCAAGTTTGTGACAATTTTCAACTTTGAGTGAAGTTTTCTTATAAGGTTGTAGATGAAGAAACACCTAGTCCCCTTTAGAAAATTGACATTCATAACAACCTTGATCTTCTTGTTGCTTCATGCAATTCTGAGCCATGACCAAATTTTCTTTGAGGGTCCAGAGAATGGTCGCCTGGACTATGAGATTGTTGTCAGCCTCCTTAAGCTTGGAGACACATGGCATGTATGAGAGAATCGATGGTGGATTTTTCTCATAGAATGTTTCAAAGGAGTAATGTGAATAATAGTATGGTAAGATGTGTTGTACCACCATTCAATTAGGGGTAATCACTAAGCCCCATGATTTTGTCCGTCTGATGCAAAACAACACAAATATGTTTCCAAACACTTGTTGAAAACTTCAGTTTGGCCACCATTCTAGGGGTGATAGGTGGTGCTAAGATGTAGTTGGGTTCTTTGGAGCCTAAACAATTCTTTCCAAAAATTGTTGGTGAAAGTTGGATCGTGGTGAGAGACAGTAGAATGAGGCATGCCATGAAGTTTCAATATATTATCCATAAAACTTTGAGCCACTGCAGATGTAGTGAATGGGTGTTGAAGAGAAAAGAAATGATCATATTTGGAAATACAATCTACTACGACCATAATGACTGACTTATTTCCCAATTTAGGTAGGACAACAATGAAATCCATAGAAATATCCCTCCAAATAGCAGGGGGAATCAGAAGTGGTTGGAATGTACCTGGATATTTGACTGTTTCTTCCTTATTGCATTGATATGTATCACATTCATCCACAAAGATCTGTACAACATGTTTCATACCATCCCAAAAAAATAATGTTTGACCCGTTCATAGGTTTTGGTAAACCCAGAATGCCCAGATGTGGTTGAAGCATGAAGTTAAAAAAGAATTGTGGATTTAAGTTGTGATTGTTTTCTTAAATACATATGACCTTTGTACCGAATCTCTTCATTATGCCAAGAGTACCCTAGAGAAGATTGATAATGGTGTTTCAATTGTTAGATAAAGAGAGAAATTTTGGGGTCTTGTAGCCATTCCTGATGAACATCTTGGATCCAATCTAGTACAATGAAGGAGATAGAAAACATGGACCCTTGGTCTTCATACTTCCTGGAAAGAGCCTCAACAACCAATTTTTGTTCCCTTCTTGTAAATGATCTCATAATCACATCCAAATATCTTGGTCACCGATTTTTGTTGCTCAAGGGATGAAATTCGTTTTTTCTAGAAAATACTTGAGGCTCTGATGATTAGTTTTAATTTGGAAGCATTTTCCCAATAGATAAGAATACCATAGATCCACTACATGAAAAATAACCAACCTTTCCTTTTCATAGGTTGATTTGTCAAAATGTCTCTCCGACTTCCCTAATTACTTTCCTTGAAGCATCACATTCCAAGGAAAAAGTCTTGGTGAATTCAGGAAGTTCCAGGACATGATTTTTTCACATAGCTTCTGTCAATGCATGGAAGGATTGATCAGTGGTTGGAGTCCAAGTGAAATCATTATTTTTAAGGAGAGCAGTGAGAGGTGTCTCGATTTTTCCATAATTCTGAATAAACTTGCGATAATATCTCGTTAAACCTAGAAAACAATGCAAGATATTAAGAGTTTTAGGGAGAGGTCAATCCTTCATATCTTGAATTTTCTTAGGATCTACCTGTATGCCATTCTTTCCTAAAATATGACACATGTAGTCTAATTCCAAGGCTCCAAAGGAACATTTAGATTATTTGAGGAAAAGTTTGTGCTGAGAGAATAAATGGAAAAATTGATCCACATGGGAGATATGGGATTGCCAATTTTTACTATAGATGAGAATATCATCAAATAAAACTGAGACAAAATGACAGAGGAAAGGACAAAAGACATGATTCATTGGAATTTTGAAAGTGGAGGGAGAATTACAAAGTCCAAAAGGCATGACCAAGAACTCATAGTGATCCTCATGAGCTCTAAATTTAGTCTTGGAAATTTATTCCTCTTTCATACATATCTGGTGGTAGACAAAATAGAGATCAAGTTTAGTAAAGTAAAGGAATGGGTCGAGGTGTCAAGGGGGTCCTGAATAAGGGTGTCAAGGAGATGAGATGTTTCACTAAGTGAATTCTTTATTGACTACCATGACCATAGGAGATGAAATCAGTGGGAGGAGTAGTATCATCTGTTGGGGGTATCTCTTCCATAGGGGAAGATTCAACATCCTCATCAATAACATCCTCAAAAATGTACATAAAAATATTTTGTTCTATACACTTGTTCCTAGGAAAATATTTCTCAATGTATCAAATACCCCTGAGTTGACATTCAACCATTTTTTCCCAAGTTAATTTATGCATATTGAGAGGGTTGTAATAAGGGATAATATTGGTAGGTCAAGGGCGAGGAAGAAAAGAGGGTTTTTCTTTTATTGGAAAATACAACTTGTTGTTCTTCTTTGGCGTGTTTAGTAGCTTCCAACCAAGTCTCGGGGCAAGCCATGAGGACCTAGGTGCAGATTTCATCCTTTAGGCCACTGATAAAACATTCCCTTAAGAAAGCATATGCCATGCCCTCTTTTTTGAAATCCAAGTGCTAAAAGGAGGTTATAAAGTCTTCCACTATGCCAAAGTGTTTCAACTTGGTTAAACAGATTAAATATAAGTGGGTGTCAGTGTCAAAGCTTTCATAAATCTCTGCAAAACTTTGGGTCCAAGCAACATACCCATGGTGTACATTTTTACGCCATTTCGACTATCCAGGATCGAGATAGAGAAGAGCATAACAGATTTTTTCCAACTCATCAGTAATCTCATGTAAAGAAAAATAATTCTCCATTTGGGTGACCCAACCGATGGGATCAGACCCATCAAATTTATTGACCTCAACTCGAGGAATATGAAGGTCACGATGAAAGGGGTTGGAATCAAAGGCCATTGTATGGGAGGTGTTCTTCATGAGTTTATGCTTTAAGGCTATAAATCATACCATCAAGTCATCCGTAAATGATTTAAAGGAATGATTTGGGAATAACAAATCAAAGGAAGATTAAAGCAGAATTAGTTTCTCAATTTCCTCTGTCTTGCTTCATGTTGTTCTTGGATGCTAATGTCTCTCTCAATAGCATCCCATGAACGTTCTAACTCAACCCAGTTAGTTTCTATTTGTAAAATGGTATTAAATAAATTCAAGGCAATATTGGTTTGATCCTGAAGGCCTGGTTCAATGTTGGGTTGTTTGCTACTTGGGACAGTCATGGATGATAAAACTTTATTTATTTGTAAAATGATTTTAATCAATTTGTTACTTCAAATTTTCCAGAGATGATAATAAGAAAAACAATTTTAAAATTCAAAACAGTAATGTAAACACATTCGAGGTTGTTTCCTGGATTTGTAACAATTTCGAGAATAGTAAAATAACAAATAAACACTACAGAAAAATATGAGGCTTTAATCAAGAAAGAATATCATATTTCAATAGATGATGATGAAAGAAAAACGAGGTTTCTAACAAGAGTTAAGTATTAAGGAACAAAAGTTTTACAGGTCTTAAAATTACTAATAGCAATTTCAGAGGAAAAAATGTAAATCATTTGACATCCAAACCAATCTGAAATATAAATCAATAAAGCATATAACTTCAAATTGATTACTTGTTAGGATAACATTGAAAGAAAAAATTTCAACAAAGTATAATAAGCAGGGTGAAGACACATAGCTACAAATTTGCAGTATCCAGAATCTCGTTTGTGATCTATATTCTGATGTATTTGAAAACTGATATTACAAAGTGGCTCTCTCCAAAAATTCCGAAGCCTTTTCTCTACCTTTAGAAACTATATGTATACATTTTCATCACAATTTCTCGTTGGTGACTAACCAACTTCCTAATATTACGGTTACATAAAAATAATGTCAACCATTTACAATTTCTTTCTAATTTCTAATAATAAAAACATTTAAAAAAGGTTTTAAGCTTGCGTTGACGAACTTCCTTTCTCCGCTTCAATACATTCAACGCATTTTCCCAAAAAATTCACAAAGATCCTGGGAGCATCGGGTATCTCATTTGCTTCAAATGAGAAAAATATTTTCTTCAATTCGGGCAAATGATTTTCTATCATCCTTTCTGTGAATTTAACAGTTTTCAACTTTAGATTTGAAGTCACCATCCACTTGTTGATCTCTGTTATATTGATCAATTTAATTTTAGCAATCTCTGTTTTCATTTTTTCCAGCTCTTCTTTTAACCTTAGTTGGTGCTTAGCAATGTTAATTTCGCCTAATAATCCAGAATAGTCATCTGTTCCGATATTCAATGAATCTCTTTCTAAGAGATCAAAGATTCCCTGGCAATCCTCATTAACTTCTCTTGTGATTCGTTTATATTCGACCAGTTTTTCTTCCCACACTTTTATCATTATGTCTCCTTTAACCTGTTCAGAAATAGATAATTTCTTAGTCTTTCCAATTTCTTCCTTTGATGAGAAAGCCACTGCCTTATGAAAAGTTGTTCTAGTTGCTTTTTCCTCCCTTTCTTTCTGGAACACATTCTCCAAAGACTTATTTGATTCTTGAAAATAATTATGGATTACTTCAAGATTCAAGAACACTTTCTGTTGTTCTTCCTCTATTCTCAAATATATCTCCAATGCTTGTGTCTTGAAATTTTCAAGTTCTACTACCTGGTTAGTAATATAAATAATCTTATCTTACAAATGTTTGTTTTCTTCTCCCAGCTTTCGAACCTGTTCTTGTGTGACCTGTATTAAGTGTTTTGCCTCATCCAAGTCTTTATTCAATTTCTGGATTTCTTGCATATCCTTTAATCTAGCTTGTTCTACACCCTTTTTTATTCCCCAACTAACACTTCTTTCATTTTCTTTTAATTTGTCTTGCAACTGAAATATTGTTTGATCTTTTTGTTCAAGCATAGTTGTTAAATTGCCAATAGAATACATATTAGTTGATGCTATAGCACCCATTGTACCTGTTATTTCTGTAGAAAATTATCCATCCTTGAGTTTCTTTCCATCTATAATAACCCTATGTTTTTTAATCGTTCCTTCTCCTCGTGGATGAATTTCCTGTTTCAAGACTGCTCTTCGCTTTTTACTAAAAAAGTAATCTGATGGGGGGATTTCATCTCTTGAAATCGGCTCTAGATCACTGACATATAAAACTCCTTCATGGTGGGTTCTGAAAGTTGATTGTAATGGAGTTAAAGAGGTGATAGGACTACCAAGTTATTTTGAAGCTATTCCTCCTATCTTTTCTAGAACATTCTTCATGATTTCTGGAATTATTTCTGGCTCTTTTCCCTTATCCATTATTGTTTCTTTTGTTTGAGAACCCTCTATATCTTGGGAAGGTATCTCGGTATTTTTCAACTTACCTTTATTATTTGTTTTATACTGTATATTAGTTTCAAACCCTTGAGGGGTTCCATGTTGTTCTTGCGATGGAGTCAAAATTTCACCCTGTAAACTCTTAGGTAGGCAACTTTGCCTATGGCTTTGAAAATATGTGAATCCATTATGTGAGTCAAGTGGCAAGGCCTGGACTCTGTTCAACGCTTCTTCATAAGACTTAACATCTTTAAAAATATCATCATAAATAGATACTTCATATTCATATGCCTTTATATTACAATGTATGTAATGCCTACTTATTATTTGGTAGGGGTCATATTTTTTGTGCTCAATATTTACTAATTTCACTTCTTGTAGTGACTCAGCCTCTACCTTAGAATGGCCTAAATTTGATAAAGAAAATTTCCCAACATGAACAGGGAAAGATGGCCACGCTTTTTTCTGAAGTGCTTTTAATTCCAATCCAACACCGCCCTTGGCTATCTGATGAGCTACTTCTCTGCACACCAATCTGTTTGGTAGGAATTTTGGGAGTGCGTGAGGGGGAATGGAACAGCCATAAACCCTAATATAGGAAAAAAATTCCTCAATAAAAAAGTCGGCAACTGATTTAAGAATTTCTATGACTGCATCAGAAAAGCAAGGGGGTTCGCATCCAAAAAATAATTTGTGCATAGGAATAATGACAAAATGACAAACCTCATAAAAAACGTCTTTAGCTTTTTCTTCCCAAAGGGCCGAGTGGTATTTATGAATGGGTTCTGAACATGAGATGCTCCAACTCCAATTCATTAATGGAAAGGGGGTCATAACACAGATTGCATCCATAATGTATGCAGACATATAAAAAGACATTGGTTGTCCCTTTGACTTGGCTGCTTTGTAATTTAAAATTTCTTGTGTTAGGTTATCCGACAAAATTTTATGCTAGTTAAAACCATTTCCTTTTGAATCTTCCTCTAAAAAGGGTACCCAGTCTGCATGAAAGTGACAGGGATCTTTTCTCCCCAAAAGTCTGCATAACATAATGGCTATATAAACCATATATTCATTTAAGGAGGCTGTAGCATAAATCCCATGAGAATTATCCCTAAACTTTTCTTTAGACCTCGCCCATCCTCTAATCATGTCGGGATATGTTTGGTCTACCTCAATACATTCCTTTCTCTGAAACTCAGCTATAAATTCAGCATTAAAAGTATGTTTATGATTCGGTGAGAGTTTATACATTACTTGAATGTGCTCTGGCCTGAATGAGATGACGATAGCTCCTTGCTCATTTTGAATTCTCCTTGTTGGGATGTCTACCTTATCTAGAGCCTAGCCGATCATATCAGTGTATGCCACCAGCCTCAAACGCGCAACAATCTTATGAAGCTCAGACTCAGCTATGTCCCGAAAATGATTTTTGGAGTCAGGATGAGCATTCTCTAATTCATATTCCAGTAAATCTGAGATTTGAGTCCACGATTTAATAGAATCTATAGCATGTGGAGTGGTATCGGAGATAATATCTCCTTCCTGTGCGTCTTCATTCTTTTTAGGTGCCTTTTTGGGTGCCATGACTTCTGTGTTTAATTGGAAACCTGTAACAGCAAATGGATGAATGAGCTCAACTTAGAACGATAACACAGACATTCGAATGTAATTTTGAATATATTTAAAAATGACGAGATTTGCACAGTTGTCACGAAATTAAAAGCTCATAATGCAGAAGATATTTGATCGAGATACGCTTTTAATGTCTATATTTAAGTACCTTCGAGTTTTGAAGAAAACGATAAACCTACTTAATGGGTGGGAAAAACATAAATGAACGCTTAATATGATTACCATTAATCTTGTTTTTAAGAAAAGGTTAATTAATATTAATCATAATTTAAGGCTGAAAACTTCATTTTTCGGGGTTTCAGAAATCCTAATGTCGAGAGGTATGTAGACGATGAAAAAACGAAATACAAAAATGTGAAATCGTGAAATCGCGATGCTTTAATTAGGATTTAAATGTTTTTAGCACGTTAATTCATTGAGATTAGACGTTTTTCGGGATTTCACAAATCAGGATTTCGGGAAACATGATGACAGGATATGTGTTCTCATAGAACCGCAAATCCCGAAATTGCGAAATTGCGATGGCTTGTTTCTTTTTTCAAAATAGGACTTAACTTATCTTAATTAATTAAATAATCACGATTAAAGCTAAAACATAAAAAGTTTAATTTAACGTGACTTATAGGTCGGGGTTTCAGAAATCGGGATTTCGGGAAACATGATGACAAGAGACGTACTCTCATAGAACTGTGAATCCCGAAATCGTGACATAATTATTTTAACCTTTAACCTTCTTAGAAGAGACTAAACTAATTCATTTTTTGTTAAAATTAAGGTTCCAATGTTTCGGGAAATCGGGGATCGGGGTTTCGTGATTCAATTTGCATCAATCATCTATTTGCAGAAAACCCTGAATCCCAATTTCTTTAACGTTTAAATTAAAAAATCGCAAATTTAAAATTACAACCCGTTTTAAATAATTTTTCAAAAGAGTGTTGGAAAATTTATATTTTTGTAAACTTTTTTCCGTTCGTTATCCAAAAAACCAATTGATAAAAAGGTATCGTGAATTTAGAAATGACGAAACTCTTATTTTAAGAAAACTGAAACCCGAAAAACACAAAAGAATAAAAATCTAGGCCTTAAGGATAAAAGATTTTAAGATATGTTTCAACATAGGCTCCAACTGGGGACCTCGTCTCCTTGTGGGACGAGGAGAACATGTAGACTCAGTGCCTTCATTGGGTAAATGGTGTCAAGGGTTTATCACTGCTAAACTGTTAAAGGAGAGGAAAAAGAGATTTTATAAAACCTTTGAAAACCTTTTCAAAACTTTTTATTTGATTTAAACTCAGTTGTAGTCGTCTTCATAATATTCTCCTTCTCATTCTAAATTTAAGTTAGTATTAAGATGATTAGAACAATCTTAGGAAACTCAATAAACTTGTAAATTTCAGCTTGCATCAATCGAAATAAAATTTTTAATTTTTAATTGGGGAGCTCTATTTTGACTTAAGATGAATATCCAGTTTCGAAAAATTGATAACTAGAATAGAGTAATAGATAAGTATGACAACCTTAGAGACACCTCAGATATTGCTTCACTGTCAACGAGCCTGTTCAGTACCCCGGTGAAGTTATCTGTCCCTTTTTATTGAATTTTCTTTCACCGCTTCGAGTGCCAATTTTATGCTCAGATATTGCTTCACTGCCAGCAGGCCTGTTCAGTACCCCGGTGAAGTTATCTTTTTCTTTTATATTTAGACGAGGGAAATCACTTAAATGAATTTCCTTTCATCGTCTGTGAGACTAGATGGGGGCAATCAAATATGAATTTCCTTTCACCATATATGTTATAGTTAGCTTGTGCATATGAAGCGGGGGCAATTAGTGATACTTAAAATATCAAAGGTGGTTATCTGTATGAAAATTTATCATAGAGGTTTGTCAACCTGTTTTGATTATTCTAGACCAATTTTTCTCAACTTTCAAAACTCCTCAGTCTGTAGAGAAAAAGGGAAAGATTATTTTCAGGGGTTTTCTTTTGAGCAAGATTAAATCCTCAGACAAACTGTTAAGAAACCTAAGAGAGTCAGAATCAACCCAAACATAACCACTTTTAGTCAGAGAATTAGAACTATGAAGACATGGTCTTACTGAATTTAGTCATTTGTTGATTTTCAAAGTTAATACATAATCTCGAGGGTATAAAAGCCCGAAAACGTGCAAGATAGTATCGAGGGTATAAAAGGAGATGTTCAACAATCTGTAAGCCATGAAACATAGGTTATGATAACTCTTTGGACTCTTTTCTTTTTATTATTATTTTTTATTACTTCGATAAGCCTTATATAAGAAACGCAAAAAATTATATATATATATATATTATTATTATTATTTATTTTTTTTTATTTTTTTTAGTATAAAAACTTAATTAATTTTTATTTATTTACAAAATGAGAATAGATTTACTAAAAAATGAAAAACAAAATGGTATGTACAATGAGATTTTCTATAAACTAATTATTCCACATAATGCTTTAAAAAACGCCCATTAACAGGGGCATTCAAGATCTTACCATCCAAATTTTCAAGCAGAAATGAATTTTTTCCTTCAGAAGATGCTACCTTAAATGGTCCATACCAAATATGATCGAATTTACCATTTTTTTCTGAATCCTCTTTTCAAGCATCCCACCTCAAAACTGTTGGAAATTTCAGCTATCAGAAAGCAAATCAGCGTATACTTGTCATTGATGGCAAGAATGTGTGGTCGCAGTGATGAAAATAGAATTGAATAACAGCGCAGTAATAATTGAGAGGAGAAGAGACAGTGATCGTTGGATCCCATCCTAATTTCCCGAAAGAACCAGGACCTTCATATCTGTAGAAGCTGCGAGAGAGATAAATTCATCGGAGAATCGGGGATCGCGAGTTCAAAGTGCAAAGAACACTTGACAACGAAAACCCCGAAATCGCGATATGCGATTTCACGATTTGATCGCAGCCGTTAA
>SNQJ01S0068279.1:0-16321 GCA_010110895.2 Picea sitchensis | reverse complement strand
GTCGGGCTCTGCTCCTGCAAGCAATCCAGGAGTGACTTCCGATGCTAACATCTCTGGCACCGTTGTCGGGGACGAAGTTGAAGATTTTCCCTGGGCAGAACGACAACGATCAACTGATTCTGAAGGTGCATCAAAAATCAGAATTATTCAGATTGCTACTGTGCACCTGGCGACTCCATTGTGGCGACTCCATTGTTTCCACTTTACTGTTTCAGTTGTGGCCACTGTTGGCACACCTGGAAGCTAACCCAGAGGAGCTTTCTCGAGAAGGTTTCAACGGCTGCTTTCTCAGCCTGAGAAGTTTCCTGGGTTAATGATAATGTTAAGATCTGGCCTTTGATGGTGAACAAGGACCAGACACATTCGGAGCTACACATTTTTCACCTCGTGACTCCATGATTCAAGGATCGATTGGCGACTTCACTGGTTCGATATGGAGAAAATCCTTGCTCGCAGGTTTGCTCCTTTTAATTTTTCTGCTATTCCTGGTTTTCCTAATGTTGTCCCCTCTATGGATGAATGGGGTGAATATTTTCCCATATTTGGAAAGTGTGAAGAGGACAACCCTTCTCAGCACCTTAGTGAGTTTCATGAACTCATGTGTCAGTGGGAGATACATCATGAGGACGTGTTACTGAAGATGTCCATGTTCTCGTTAGTAGGGGATGCGCGTAAATGGTACCATTATTTACCCCCTGCTAGCATTTCTTCACTCCATGGATTCCATGTAGCTTTCATCACCTATTGTCAGAGGCTGTATCCCCCTGAGTTAATTTTTCATAATTGTTGGGAGGGATACCACAACTCTATACAAGAGAAAGTTGTTTATGACGTAAGTTGTGGGGAGGATCCTGATGACCTGGATCAGAACTCATTCCTTTCTCCTCCCCATTCAATTGCATCCAAGGCAGGTTATGAAAGTGATGAAGTTCCTAGGGAGGAGGATGGCGCCCTAAGTAAGCTGATGGAGCAGGTGAAATATCTCTCTACCCAATTAGAAGGGTTGAAATATGAAGACTGTGCAGAGGATTTCCCAGTCCTTGAGGCAGACGCTCTGAGCAACTCTTTTGAAGAGATTGTTGAAGATTTATTAGGTGAGTTAGCATCTGCCCCGATGAGCTTGTTGTCTCAGATCAAAGCTATGAAGTGATAGTTGGGGAAGAGGATTGTTCTCTTTTTCTTCACGAGATTTCCCATGATGTATTTACATTTGGGATTGAAAAGGAGGATCTGGAGATCGTTCCTTTTTTGCAAGATGAAGAAGTCTGGTGCTCACCCATCTTTAACGACTATTCAATTGAGGAGAAGCAGAGCCCCACATCAAAGATTGATGACCTGGGTAGCAGCCAGCCCGTGTATGACAACGATGAATCAGGTTCTGAGCTGGACACCTAGAACTTCCAAAAGAAGATTGCAGAGCCTTCTCCTCTGTTCACAAATGAAAGAAAATGTGAGGAAATCAGCCCCCCTGAGCAGCAAATTGAAAAGAAGATCTTTCCCACAGGTCCTATCTATGATGATTATGACTCTGACCCTTGGGAGAGCCAAGAAGAGGCACCAGAAGAACCAGAGGAGCAGTTGAAGATGCAGTTTACAGACTGCGTAGAGCCAGTCAGCGAGCAGCCACCACCTGATATCAGCGGGCCTACTTCAGTTATTCACCCGCCTATGGATATCAGAGACATTCGGCCATGTGTGAACAACTGTGTATCAGAAGAGGCTGTATTTCACCGATTCCTTGGAAATGGCCACTCATTCGATGACCCTGTCAGCAAATACATGGAGTGGCATTTCTCCTATGCCTTGGAGCCGCCCTATTTCATCTCAACTCCAACCTGTAAGGAGGAGTTGATGACTGTAACCATTCTGTTGTCACGGCTACACCATCTGCTGATGATCATTGACAGAAGGAAGGAGCTTCTATCTAGGAAGTTGCTTGGATGGCTATGGTGGAAGTTTTCTTTCACCTAGCCCATGTAAAATGTTTTATTAGCATTAGGACTGTATATAAATAAGCTCCTTTGAGCACGTAGCGTTGATTTTGTTTTTATTTATTTTTTCGACCTATATTTGCAGAAGTGGGATGTTTTGAGCTTGACTCCATAACCCAACAGCAAGGCACTGAAGCTGCGGAATGAGTTTTTAGAGCATCACAGGGACAACTCTATCCCCCATGGAGCCTATGTTAGCGATAATTCTTGTCATGGGTTCGAGAGCATTCGGGTCTGCAAGTTGCACGAAATGCTTAAGCGCTGCATGGGAGAATCCCTGTTTTTTCCAAGTAGCAGGTCAAATGAACGGGAAAAGTGTCGTCGGCAGCATCCAAGGTCTATTTTGCGAAGCAGATCAACATTCGGTGAGTAATTTCACTCAGCCGAGTCACGCCAAGTATAGCGCAGAAGTTTTCAAAGAGGAGAATGGTCAGAAGTCTCCGTGGAGAACTCGCGAAGTAGCAAGGGCCGTTGATCGCGATCAATTGATGTGTGGGTTCATTTATTGAACTCGAGGTTCGTGAGTTCAGAAGGCGGACCATATCCTTTGGTTGCGCGAGAATGTGATTCACGAGAATTGTGGAAAAGGAAAAGAGCCATTGCCTCTCGGGATTTCGCTAAGGGCGAGTGCCAAGGTTCGACACTCCAACTCGTGAGGTCGCGAGTTGTGAGAGGCGCCAACAATTAAGCCTTAGCCGATGGTTACGTGTGGAATCCACCGGCAGTAAAAGGAGCTACACAGTATTGCCGAGAATATATCAACCGTCCATCCAGAGGGACATGTGGTGCGCGAATAGGCTCCTCTCCTCCTCGCCCCTCGCAACTTTGAAGATCGAGGACCAGCCTCCTCCCAGCCGCGAGACGCGAAGTGCCAAGGGAATCTAGGGCTTGGGCCCACAGTATTTCCAAGAAGATCTCAGTCGTCCATCCAGAGGGACATGTGGTGCGCGATTAGGCTCCTTGCCTCCTCACCCCTCGCAACATTGAAGATTGAGGACCAGCCTCCTCCCAGCCGCAAGACACGAAGTGCCGAGGGCATCAAGGGCTTGGGCCCACAATATTGCCGAGAAGATCTCAGTCATCCATCCAGAGGGACACGTGGTGTGCGATTAGGCTCCTCGCCTCCTCGCCCCTCGCAACTTTGAAGATCGAGGACCAGCCTCCTCCCAGCCGTGATACGCGAAGTGCTGAGGGAATCCAGGGCTTGGGCCCACAGTATTGCCAAGAAGATCTCATCCATCCATCCAGAGGGACACGTGGTGCGCGATTAGGCTCCTCGCCTCCTCGCCCCTCACAACTTTGAAGATCGAGGACCAGCCTCCTCCCAGCCGCGAGATGTGAAGTGCTGAGGGCATCCAGGGCTTGGGCCCATAGTATTTCCGAGAAGATCTCAGTCGTCCATCCAGAGGGACACATGGTGCGCGATTAGGCTCCTTACCTCCTCGCCCCTCGTAAATCTGAAGATCGAGGATTAAATCTTTCCATTCGCGAATGCCAAAAGCGCTTTGGGAATAAGCACGGGGTCACAGCCCATAGTCACTTGGGGAAGAAAGGAACTGTGCTAAAAGGGTCTACAAGCGCCAAGTCCAGTCGTCGAAAGGATCATCTCGATCTCCAGGTACCATCTGATATGATCCCTCTCCCGACCTTCGCTTGGAGTAAATAAAGGCATGAAGGGGTGGGTGAAACCTCTCCTCATGCATTAAGTATCAGGTATGGAAGGTCTGGCAAGCGGTCTGCTCGAGAGGGTACTGTGTACCTCGTTCTTCAAAGACACTATGCCAAAGTCTTCAACTCGACAGAGAAGTCTATGCACGTTAGCCCCATACTTAATGGCTCAGCTACCCTCTTTATAGGAGCCATGCGCAATTAAGGTGGCGCTTGAAGAAGGATTTTAGTACGAGTTTGACTGAAAAGACACTGAGCCTTGGATGACTGGGTGTGCCTCTATGAGGTGAATTTCCCTGAGTATATAGACTCAGTTGTTGTATTTTTGTAGGCATCAATGGTTGAGTAGAGCTCTCGGTTGTAAAGTTTTAACGAAGCACTATTAATCTGATTATGTATGGACTTTTGAGACTTCTTGCCTTATGAATGCCAGTTTCTTTCATGCCTTTGTTTACACTGTGTTAAAGCAACTTGGAATTGGAGGATCTAGTCGAGCTATAGCTATTATAGGATGATGTTGTAATGGATCGTTGTAATAGTTGCGTTGTCTCTAATCGGTTCTTGTGATTTTCCCAGCACTGAGTGACTTGGAATTGGCGGATCCAGTCAAGTCCCCTTTCAGTTTCTTGAGACCCTGAACCAAGAGGATCGTGCATTCAGAGTCTTTCTTCTGCAAACTGTTGTAAGCTTGTTTCCCAAAGCCGTTTGTTCACCCTTCTTATCAAGTCTTCCACCTATTCACCCTTTAATCAACTCACTGGCTGAAGTTAGATCAAGACCTCTTCTGTCCCATGCATGCTAGACTCAGTCCCTGAGTTAGAGTGATATCTCCTCGAGCCTTTATCTCCATTTTATCATCCCTTTATAAACAAATCGTGACATTAAACTGATGGGTGTCGGGCTCTGCTCTTGCAAGAAATCCAGGAGTGACTTCCGACGCTAACACCCTCCCTTCTACACTTCCTTGAACATACATGACAAAGTACTGCACAACTGCTTAATGGATTCGGGGCTTCTCACAACCTCATGCCCAAAATTGTCATGGATGAGTTAGGACTAGAAGTCACCCAAGCCTATCATGACCTCTATTCCTTTGACTCTAGAAAATTTCAATGTCTAGGAGTCATCAAAGACCTGGTCGTGACCTTGATTCAGTTGCCCATGAAAAGTGTGGTCATGGATATTGTAGTGGTTGATGTCCCCCCCAAGTTCGGTATGTTGCTGTCAAGATATTGGATAAAAATACTGGGGGGAACTTTGCAGATGGACCTCACATATGCTACTATCCCAGTGTTCGGAGGAGAACATAGGAGGCTATATAGGGAAGCCCAATTGGCCTATATAATCAGTGATGAAGCCAATCCTACCAACCATCCCATTTTTTCCTTGGACACTGATTTAGGTTCTAGTTTGCTACAACTCACTCATTCTCTCGAGCCCCCTCTTAAACTCAGAAAGCATCCCACCACTCCTCATGAATTTCCTCCCTCTATCACCCCCGTATGGAATTTTTTTTTTGATGGAGCCTGTTCCTGGGAAGGCGCTGGTGCTGGGCTGTTTTTTGTGTCACCTTCTCAGGAAACCATTTCCCTGTCATATAGGCTAGAATTTGAAACCACCAACAATGTGGCAGAGTATGAAGCTCTTGTTCTGGGTATGAGGGCTGCAAAAGAAATGGGAATTAAAGAGATAGCAATATTTGGAGATGTTGAGTTGATCATCCAGCAAGTTAGAAATGCCTACCGTGCTAATAATCCCCGGCTCAGAAATTACATAAATGAGGTATGGGACCTGATTGATAGTTTCTTCTTGGCCTTTAACATTTCTTTCATTCTGAGAGGGGAAAATACTTCAGATAATTCTTTAGCTGTCTCGGCTAGTTTGCTCAAAGTTCCTCTGTCGTCAATGGTCAAATCTGATGTTGAAATAAAATACATGCCCTCTGTACCGGACAATATCAAGCATTGGAAGGTATTTAAAGATGATCTGAAAATTGAGAAATTTCTCCAATCTGTTGAGGAATTTTTTGCGTTACACATTGATCATGATCCTGATATGGAAGATAACCCTTACCCTGAGGAGTTTTTAAATAAAATTGCTAACCACCAGATCATTCAGCTACCTAGCAATCACATTATGAGGGGACTAATTCCTTTAGAAAGATTGTTTGATGGGAATGATGTGGCAGTAAAGGGTAGGGTTTCAAGTGAAGATGTTGATACAGCCGAGTGCAACATTGGCACACCGGAGGAGCCTAAGTTTTTCAAGTTGTCAAGGAGTTTGACCAGAGAACAGAGGGTCGAATATACTGAGTTGCTGAGATAATTTTCAGATGTGTTTGCTTCGACCTACGAAGACCTCAAGATGTATGACACATCCATCATTGAACACAAGATCCCATTGAAGGAAGGGGCTAAGCCATTCAGGAAAAAGCTAAGGCATATAAATACCATGTTGTTGCCTGTCATGGAGAAAGAAGTGAAGAAGTTGTTAGAGGCCCAGATCATCGTCCCATTGAGATATTCCAAATGGGTGGCCAATTTGGTTCCGGTAAGGAAGAAAAGTGGAGAAATCGGGCTTTGTGTCGATTTCAGGAACCTGAACAGGAGCTCAAAGAAAGACAATTATCCCCTGCCCAACATGGAACACATATTGCAGAGGGTAACCGGTGCATCTAGGATTTCCATGATCGACAGTTTTTTTGGTTATAATCAGATATCGATCATGCCTGAAGACAGAGAAAAAACAACCTTCACCACTCCTTGGGGCACTTTCATGTATGCCAAAATTCCATTTGGACTGATGAACGCAGGAGCGACATTTCAGTGAGCCATGGACATAGCCTTCATCGGGGAGAAAGATAGGTTTGTGGTGATCTATCTAGATTGTATAACAGTTTTCTCTAGGTCTGACAAAGAGCATTGCTATCACCTGAGAAAGGTTTTTTCGAAGTGTCGGAGGTTTGGCCTTTCCCTAAATCCCAAAAAATATTTGTTTTCTATGGAGGAGGGGAATCTATTAAGTCATATAGTATCAACAGAAGGAGTGAGAATTAATCCTAGCAGAGTGGAGGCAATTCATACCCTGTCGCTTCCTAGGTCTAAGAAGGAAGTTAAGGCCTTTTTGGGGAAGATTAATTTTCTAAGGAGATTCGTCTCGAATTTTGCTGAGTTGGTGAAACACATCACAGCTATGCTCAAGAAGGGAAATGAAGTGAAATGGACTACTGAAACCAGAGAATATTTTCCCCAAATAAAAAGGGCATTGATTGAGGCACCTGTGTTGATCAGTCCTGACTATTCCAAAGATTTCCTAATCTTCTCTTTCGCTTCTTTTGATATAGTAGCAGCGGTCTTGTTGCATAAAAATGAGGAAGGGCGAGAGAAACCCATCACCTTCTTCAACAAGGCATTAAGAGATGCAGAGGTCAGGTATGAAATAATGGAGAAATAGGCCTATGCCTTAGTGAAAGCTCTCAAAGCTTTCAGAGTCTATGTCTTGCACTCAAAGGTGACCGCATACGTTCCTTCAACCTCTGTGAAGGACATCCTTGTACAGCCCGAGATTGATGGGAAGAGGAGTAAATGGATAGCCAAGATCCTGGAATTTGACTTGGAAATAAGGCCTACCATATTGATCAAGGGTAAAGTCTTAGCCAGGCTATTGGCTGAAGCTAATCGCAAAGCTTTGGGGGTGGATTTCATCAATAAACAATCAGAAAATCAGCAGAATCAGTTGTTCGACGTAGGCCCTCGAACAGAACCCTTGTTGGCTTGATGTCCTTGGTATAAGGATGTCATATATTTTCCACAGGAGTTGCGGCCCCCAGATGGCCTACAAAGAAACAAAGTAAGAGCTCTGAAGCTCAAGGTAGTCAGGTACTACCTTATCAATCAAATTTTATACTAGAAAGACCCCCTGGGAGTGATTTTAAAATGCATGGATCCACAAAAGGCTGACAGGATCATGGTTGAATTTCACAGCGGCCTATGTGGGGGGCACCATTCCTGGAAGACCACAGCCCACAAAATTTTCAAAGATGGGTACTACTGGCCCACCTTGTTCGCTAATTTCCATAGAGGATTTAGAGCCTGTATCCCATGCCAAATATTTTCAGGAAAACATCAGTTCAAGTCCTTACCTTTATAGCCTGTAGTTGTTTCGGGACCTTTCCAGCAATGGGGCCTAGATTTTATTGGAGAAATCCACCCTGCTTCCAGCGGGCAACACAGATGGATCCTGACTACCATAGACTTCTTTACTAAGTGGATTGAATCTATCCCCACCAAGAGTGCTTCCCACAAGGTAATCATTGAATTCTTGGAAGACCTCATCGTAAGGTTTGGATACCTAAGGAAGATTGTTACTAATAACGTAGCCTCTTTTAAGTCTAAGTCGTTAGTCAAGTTCTGTGAACAATTTGGGATCAAACTTATTCACTCCACCCCATACTATCCCCAGGGAAATGGTTTAGCAGAGTCCTCCAAGAAAAGCCTAATAAGGATCATCAAAAGATTACTGGAGGACAACAAAAAGGCTTGGAACTCGAAGCTGAAATTCTCTCTATGGGCTAATCGGGTGACCACAAAGAGATCTATAGGCATCTCCCCTTTCCAGTTAGTTTACAGAGAAGAATTTGTCCTCCCTTCTCAGATGGCTATTCACGTAGAGAAATTCTTCCAGGATTATCAAGAAGATCCCAATGACATGATCAGAAGGATTCATCAACTGGTAGAAGTCCAGCAGGCCAGAGAGAAGGTAATGATCAGACTTTAGGACCATCAGCAGATGACTAAGAAGGTATTCGATAAGAAGGCCAAGAAGGAGGGGTTCCAGATAGGAGACCTGGTGCTGAAATGGGATGATCCTAAGTAGGATAAGGGCAAGCACGGAAAATTTGAAGCCCTGTGAATCGGTCCCTTCAAAATCTCTGAGGTTTTCTCAAATAACACATAACGGCTGCAAGAATTAGAGGGTGAAGAAGTTTTCAACAGCCCAGTAAATGGGAATTTTCTTAAAAAATGTTTTGTCTGAGCCTTCCGTGGCTCCTGTGTTTTGTAAATATTGTCCTTTTTAGTTCTTTGTTTTTATTGTTTCAGCTTAGTAAATGAATCCATAGCCCAACAACAAGGCATTGGAACTGCAAAATGCGTCCTTAGAACATCACAGGGATGACTCTATCCCCCATGGAACCTAATGTTAGTAAAATTTCTCGTCTGAAGCACAAGAGCGATCAGGTCTGCAAGTGGCACGACGAGCATCGAGCACATATCACAGAAGAAATCCATTTCGGGCTTAAATCAAGCAAGCAAGTGGTCTGAGTTCAAGCGGTCAGGATTCACTCGAAGGAACAGATCAACGGTTGGTGAGAAATTGCAGTTAACGAAGTTGCGTCGAGGTTAGCACAATGGATAGCACCCATATTATGTGCAGGGAAAGATAGAAGTCATCCATCCAGAGGACACGTGGCGCAAGATCTAGTCGCGTCGGTGTTTCGGCATTCGGGAATTCTAAGGGTGAAGGTTCCTTGTTGTATTATGTCTCGAAACCCCGAACCCCGAAAGTGTCGAAGGTGCCCAAAGTCGGGCCCGCAGTATTACGGGGAAATATCAGCCATCCTCCCGTAGGAGACACCTGGCACGCGATTAGGTTCCTCGCCATTTCGCCCATCGCGATTCCAAGGCTCAAGGTGTAGCATCGTTTTATTCTCGATGCGCGAGGTTCTGGGGGTGCCCAGGACCCAGGCCCACAGCATCGTTGGGAGATTTCAGAACCATTAGATCTAGAGGGATGCGTGGCACCAGGTTAAGTCGTCTCGACATTTCGCTCATCGCAATTTCAAGAAATAGGGATCATCCCCTTGCTATTCTCGAACGCCAAAAGCACCTTTGAGAGTAAACATAGGGTCACGGCCCATGGTCACTGGGGAAAGAAAAGAGCTACGCAAAAGGGGCCAAGGGCATCGGGTTTCAGTCACAGAGAGGCCCGTCATGACCTCTAGTTGCCATCGGGCCCGACCTCGATCCTGGTCTGCGCTTGGAGTAAATGAAGGCAAGAAGGGGTGGTTGAAACCTCTCCTCATTCATTAAGTGTGAGGTATGGAGGGTCTGGCAGGCGGTCTGCTCGAGAGGATATTGTGTACCCATTTTTCAGAGAAGTCACGTTGAGTTCTCAACTAGCCGGAGGAGGTCTGCACAAGCTAGCTCAATTTTTAATGGTTTAGCTACTCCCCTTAGAGGAGCCATGCACAGTTAAGGTGGCGTATGACGAAGAGTATCCGTCCGAATTCGGCTGAAGGGACACCAAGTATTGGATGAATGAGGGCACCTCTGTTAGGTGATTTCCTCTGAGTATATAAACTCAGTCTTTTCATTTTGTAATCTATCGATGGTAGAGTGAAGTGCCCGACTGTAAAGTTTTAACATAAATTCTTGTTTTCTGGTTATGCATATGTATGTGAGATTTCTTGTTTTATGACAGGCAGTCTTTCTTACTCCATCTAATTTTCATCTCATGCTGAGAGAGTTTGTGATCGACGGATTCACATGAATTTATGCAATTATGTTATGATAAAGGATTTATTGTGGCGTCATTTGTATTCTCTGGTTTTCTGCGTTTGAATGTAAGAAGATCTTGTGTTTAGATGTCTTCCCCTATAGTCTATTAGAAACCTGATGTTTACGATAGACCTTTGCATCTCTCCTATACAAGTCTTCCCCCTACTCACCCTTATTACAACTCATTGTATGAAGTTATCTAAGACCTCACTTGCCCATGCATGCCTGGCCTAGTTTCAGAGTTAAAACCACATCGTTTTGAGTTAACCTCCATCTAATCACCCCATTAAACAAATCATGACATAAATTGATGGGCGTCGAGCTCTGCTCCTGCTGCAATCCAGGGGTGACTTCCGTCACCAACAGGGTTGTCTGCTACTTGGGACAATCATGGATGATAAAAATTTATTTATTTGTAAAAGGATTTTAATCAATTTGTTACTTCAAATTTTCCAGAGATGATATTAAGAAAAACAATTTTAAAATTCAAAACAGTAATGTAAACACATTCGAGGTCATTTCTTGGATTTGTAACAATTTCGAGAATAGTAAAATAACAAATAAACACTACATAAAAATATGACGCTTTAATCAAGAAAGAATCTCATCTTTCAATAGACGATGATGAAAGAAAAATGAGGTTTCTAACAAGAGTTAAGTATTAAGGAACAAAAGTTTTATAGGTCTTAAAATTACTAATAGCAATTTCAGAGAAAAAACTATAAATCATTTGACATCCAAACCAATCTGAAATATAAATCAATAAAGCATATAACTTCAAATTGATTACTTGTTAGAATAACATTGAAAGAAAAAATTTCAACAAAGTATAATAAGCAGGGTGAAGACACATAGCTACAAATTTGCAGGATCCAGAATCTCGTTTGTGATCTATATTCTGATGTATTTGAAAACTGATATTACAAAATGCCTCTCTCCAAAACTTCTAAAGCCTTTTCTCTGCCTTTAGAAACTATATTTATACATTTTCATGAAAATTTCTCGTTGGTGACTAACCAACTTCCTAATATTACGGTTACATAAAAACAATGTCAACCATTTACAATTTGTTTCTAATTTCTAATAATAAAAACATTTAAAAAAGGTTTTAAGCTTGCATTGATGAACTTCCTTTCTCCGCTTCAATACAATGAATGCATTTTCCCAAAAAATTCACAAAGATCCTGGGAGCATCGGGTATCTCATTTGCTTCAAATGAGAAAAATCTTTTCTGCAATTCGGGCAAACGATTTTCTATCATCTTTTCTGTGAATTTAACAGTTTTCAACTTTAGATTTGAAGTCACCATCCACTTGTTGATCTATGTTATATTGATCAATTTAATTTTAGCAATATCTGTTTTTATTTTCTCCAGCTCTTCTTTTAACCTTAGCTGGTGCTTACCAATATTAAATTCGCCTAATAATCCAGAACAGTCATCTGTTCCGATATTCAATGAATCTCTTTCTAAGAGATCAAAGATTCCCTAACAATCCTCATTAACTTCTCTTGTGATTCGTTTATATTCGGCCAGTTTTGCTTCCCACACTTTTATCATTATGTCTCCTTTAACCTGTTCAAAAATAGATAATTTCTGAGTCTTTCCAATTTCTACCTTTGATGAGAAAGCCACTGCCTTCTGAAAAGTTGTTCTAGCTGATTTCTCCTCCCTTTCTTTCTAGAACAACTTCTCCAAAGACTTATTTGATTCTTGAAAATAATTATGGATTACTTCCATATTCAAGAACACTTTTTGTTGTTCTTCCTCTATTCTCAAATATATCTCCAATGCTTGTGTCTTGAAATCTTCATGTTCTACTACCTGGTTAGTAATAGAAATAATCTTATATTGCAAATGTTTGTTTTCTTCTCCCGGCTTTCGAACCCGTTCCTGTGTGACCTGTATTAAGTGTTTTGCCTCATCCAAGTCTTTATTCAATTTCTAGATTTCTTTCATATCCTTTAGTCTAGCTTGTTCTAGACCCTTTTGTATTCCCCAACTAATATTTCTTTTATTTTCTTTTAATTTGTCTTGCAACTGAAATATTGTTTGATCTTTCTGTTCAAGCATAGTTGTTAAATTGCCAACAGAATACATATTAGTTGATGCTATAGAACCCATTGTACCTACTATTTTTGTAGCAAATTCTCCATCCTTGAGTTTCTTTCCATCTATAATAACCCTATTCGTTTTAATCATTCCTTCTCCTCTTGGATGAATTTTCGGTTTCAAGATTGCTCTTCGCTTTTTACTGAAAAAGTAATCCGATGGGGGGATTTCATCTCTTGAAATTGGCTCTAGATCACTGACATATAAAACTCCTTCATGGGGTGTTCTGAAAGTCGACTGTAATGGAGTTAAAGAGGTGATAGGACTACCAAGTTCTTTTGAAGTTGTTCCTCCTATCTTTTCTAGAACATTCTTCATGATTTCTGGAATTATTTCTGACTCTTTTCCCTTATCCATTCCCATTTCTTTTGTTTGATAACCCTTTGTATCTTGGGAATGTATCTCAGTATTTTTCAACTTACCTTTATTATTTTTTTTATCCTGTATATTAGTTTCAAACCATGGAGGGGGTCCTTATTGTTCTGGTGATGGACTCAAAATTTCACCCTGTAAACTCTTAGGTAGGCAACTTCGCCTATGGCTTTGAAAACATGTGAATCCATTATGTGAGTCAGGTGGCAAGGCCTGGACTCTGTTAAACACTTCTTCATAAGACTTAACATCTTTAAAAATATCATCATAAATAGATACTTCATGTTCATATGCCTTTAGATTACAATGTATGTAATGCCTACTTATTATTTGGTAGGGGTCATATTTTCTGTGCTCAATATTTACTAATTTCACTTCTTGTAGTGACTCAGCCTATACCTTAGAATGGCCTAAATTTGATAAATAAAATTTCCCAACATGAACAGGGAAACATGGCCACGCTTTTTTCTGAAGTGCTTAATTCCAATCCAACACTGCCCTTGGCTATCTGATGAGCTACTTCTCTGCACACCAATCTGTCTGGTAGGAATTTTGGGAGTGTGTGAGGGGGAATGGAACAACCATAAACCCTAATATAGGAAACATTTTCCTCAATAAACCAGTCGGCAACTGATTTAAGACTTTCTATGACTGCATCAGAAATGCGAGGGGGTTCGCATCCAAAAAATAATTTGTGCATAGGAATAATGAAAAAATGACAAACCTCGTAAAAAACGTCATTATCTTTTTCTTCCCAAAGGGCCGACTGGTATTTATGAATGGGCTCTGAACATGAGATGCTCCAACTCCAATTCATTAATGGAAAGGGGGTCATAAAACAGATTGCATCCATAATGTATGCAGACATATAAAAAGACACTGGTTGTCCCTCTGACTTGGATGCTTTGTAATTTAAAATTTCTTGTGTTAGGTTATCCGACAAAATTTTATGCCAGTTAAACCCATTTCCTTCTGAAGCTTCCTCTAAAAAGGGTACCTAGTCTGCATGAAAGTGACAGGGATCTTTTCTCCTGAAAATTCTACATAACATAATGTCTATATAAACCATATATTCATTTAAGGAGGCTGTAGCATAAATCCCATGAGAATCATCCCTAAAATTTGCTTCAGACCTCGCCCATCCTCTAATCATGTTGGGATATGTTTGGTCTGCCTCAATACATTCCTTTCTCTGAAACTCAACTATAAATTCAACATTAAAAGTATGTTTATGATTCAGCAAGAGTTTATACATTACTTGAATGTGCTCTGGCCTGAATGAGCCGAGGATAGCTCCTTGCTCATTTTGAATGCTCCCTGTTGGGATATCTACCTTATCCAGAGCCCAGCCGATCATATCAGTGTATGCCACCAGCCTCGGACGTGCAACAATCTTGTGAAGCTCAGACTCAGCTATGTCCCAGAAATGATTTTCGGAGTCAGGATTAGCATTCTCTAATTCATATTCCAGCAAATCTGAGATTTGAGTCCACGATTTAATAGAATCTATAACATGTGGAGTGGTATCGGAGATAATATATCCTTCCTGTGTGTCTTCATTCTTTTTAGGTGCCTTTTTGGGTGCCACGACTTCTATGTTTAATTGGAAACCTGTAACAGCAAATGGATGAATGAGCTCAACTTAGAACGATAACACAAACATTCGAATGAAATTTTGAATATATTTAAAAATGACGAGATTTGCACAGCTGTCATGAAATTAAAAGATCTTAATGCAGAAGATATTTTACCGAGATACGCTTTTAATGTCCATATTTAAGTACCTTCGGGTTTTGAAGAAAACGAGAAACCTACTTAATGGGTGTGCGAAACATAAATGAATGCTTAATATGATTACCATTAATCTTGTTTTTAAGAAAAGGTTAATTAATATTAATCATAATTTAAGGCTGAAAACTTCGTTTTTCAGGGTTTCGGAAATCCTGATGTCGAGAGGTATGTAGTCAATGAAAAAACGAAATCCAAAAATGCGAAATCGTGAAATTGCGATGCTTTAATTATGATTTAAATTTTTTTAGCACGTTAATTCATTGAGATTAGACTTTTTTCGGGATTTTAGAAATTGGGATTTTAGAAATCAAGATTTCGGGAAACATGATGACAGGAGACATGTTCTCATAGAACCGTGAATCCCGAGATTGCGAAATCGCGATGGCTTGTTTCTTTTTTCAAAATAGGACTTAACTTATCTTAATTAATTAAATAATCACGATTAAAAATAAAACAAAAAAAGTTTAATTTAACGTGACTTATAGGTCGGGGTTTCAGAAATCAGGATTTTGGAAAACATGATGACAAGAGACGCGCTCTCATAGAACCGTGAATCCCGAAATCGCGACATAATTATTTTAACCTCTAACCTTCTTAGAAGAGACTAAACTAATTCATTTTTTGTTAAAATTAAGGTTCCAATGTTTCGGGAAATCGGGGATCGGAGTTTCGTGATTCAATTTGCATCGATCTTTTGTTTGCAGAAAACCCCGAATCCCAATTTCTTTAACGTTTAAATTAAAAAATCACAAATTTAAAATTACAACCCGTTTTAAATAATTTTTTAAAAGAGCGTTGGAAAATTTATATTTTTTTAAACTTTTTTTCCGTTCGTTATCCAAAAAAGCAATTGATAAAAAGGTATTGTGAATTTAGAAATGACGAAACTCTTATTTTAAGAAAGCCAAAACACGAAAAACACAAAAAAAATAAAAATCTAGGACTTAAGGATAAAAGATTTAAGATCTGTTTCAAGAGGAGGAGTCAACAACGTCTACTTGGGAATTTGAGGGTGTCAAATTCACTGTCAAATTTTCCCTTTAAGTGGTCAAATCGATCGCCAACTTTGGAAAATTGGGTCTGGAATTGTTCCTCGAAATGGTCAATTGGGCCTTGTTCTATTTGATTTTGGCCTACAGTTCTTGGGTGTGAGTGGTGGCCATGTGGAAAATTGGGGTTCCTAGAATGGGGAGTGGTTCCATTGAAAAAAGGTAGATAGGTGATATATATCATTGTGATTAGGGTGACAAGGGAAAGGCAACAGGATAGGTGTCAATTAAGGGTGTTGGGAAGGGTGGATGGGACCACAGAAAAAATGTTTATAAGTGATAGGTACCATTGCGATCAGGGTGAAAAGGAAGTACAATGGCATAGGTCACAAATAAGGGTGTTTGTTACACATTATTTTCGTCATCCCTATGACCGTTAATGATGTAAACCTATATGTTTCCTTCAGAGGGGTCAGTGGCCTAAGTTCCTGAAGAGAGAAGGGAGAAGAACTTTTCCTGAGAAAAGAAGTTGCATTTTCCTGTGTAAAAACCTTATAAAAACAGGAAGTTTGCAGGCTGCCTATGTATTAGGGTGTGAGAATGCTTGATTCTCACAGGCTGCAACATAGCTAGGGTGTGAACAGTTCGCAGGTTGCACTATAAGTAGGGTGCGAGAATGCTTACACGTGGGAAAAACGAGTGTTTTATCGAATCTTCTAGAAGGAGAAACTTCCATGGTGAGGTGGCATCCGAATGGTTTGGATCTTACTCGCTTTCATGATTTAGTGGGATCATCCTAACCTCCTCACCTTATCCTCTTCAACTTATAAAAGACGAGGAGCT
>SNQJ01S0068278.1:35433-56156 GCA_010110895.2 Picea sitchensis | reverse complement strand
ATGAGTAAAGTCATTAACCTGTGATTATTTAACCAAACTAAAATCTTAATCATTAAAATAGATTAAACTGACCCTTTTAAATATTAACAATAGAATTGTATTCAATATAATGCAATTTTATTTGATTGTGTGTGATGTAAAATTTATAACACTAAAATATTTTTTTATACATATAAATAAATAATGAATAATGAATTGATTTTTATCTTTATATAGATAAGTATTAGATAAAGTTCAATCTATGACTTAAAAAAATTGAAAAACTTTTATAGGAAAGAGAAAGTTTAGTTCATATAAAGAGAAATTTTAGTTAATTTATAAATATATAGAGATTATAATAAAAGTGTATCCATTCTTATAAAGATTACTTAGGCATGCTTTTAGGAATTCATGTATGTCTTTTTATCACACACTTTATGAGAGGAAGTTGGTTTCCTTATTGTAATTGTTTTAATTATTTTTTTAAGTTTTAATAGTTTAGGGTGTTTGAGAAGAAGGAAATTTTTCCATGAATGTAATAGAAAATGGAAGAATTAGATAAATTAGTGATTAATTTTGGATCTGATCCTATCTTTCAGCATCAGAATGGGGTTGTTTTTAATTAATTAAAGTGATTGTGTAATTTTGGTTAGATCTGATCCTATCTCTGTGGATTGGATCGATCCAGTCCTTATTGTATCGAAGTATTGATAGGTGAGAACAATGTAAGTGTGCGGGAGAGGAGTGCAGAGTGAGTGTGTGAATCGTGTGAGAAGCCAGAAGGAACTGAGGTTCATGCTCTAATCATATTCCTTCATATGTTGAATAAAAGATTGATTCTGCGAATTATGCTCTCTGTAACCATTGGTGTAGCCACATGCTTCAAGTTCAGCATCCCAAACTTCTTCAATATCTCAACCGTGTACTTCCCCTAACTCAGGAAGATCTCATCAATTCTTTTCCACATCTCTAGTCCCAAGAAGTAGTGCATCATAACAAGGTCCTTCATTTGAAACTTAGAGGCCAAGGAATACTTGCATTCAACAATAAGGCTCTCTATACTTGTGAGGAATAAATCATCAATGTAGAGGACCAAAATCAGGGACTCACCATTAACAGTCTTGTAGTACAGGCTGGGATCGACAACACTTTTGATGAAGCCCAAAAATCATGAGGTGTCTATCAATCCTTGCATATAAATTTTGAGGTGGTCGCTTGAGTCCATACAAGGCCATCTTCAACCTCCACACATGAGACTCCTTCTCATGCATCAAAAAACTATCTGGTTGCTCGATGTATACTTCTTCCTGAATCTCTCCATTGAGAAAAGTTGTCTTTACATCTATATGATGTACTCTCCAACCCATGGATGTTGCAGGGGAAATAATCATCTAGATAGAAGTGTATCGAAAAATAGTAGAAAATGTCTCATCATAATCTATTCCCTCCACCTGAGAGAATCCTCTAGCAACAAATCTCATTTTGTGCCTCTCGATGCTCTCGTCAACTATGTGTTTGATCTTGTAGATCCATTTGGAAGTCACTGCAAAATTCCCCTTAGGTCTTAAAACAATATCCCACACATTATTCTTCATGATGGACTGATACTCCTCCATCATGGCTTCTCTCCATACTGGATGACTAGTTGCCTCCTCATAACAGGAAGGTTTAGAATCAATGATGTGGCTCATAGCTATGGCATAGCACGAATATCTCTGAGGTATGTTTGTCTCTGGAAAGGTACCATATATTCCCATGATCCATTTGGATATCAGTAGCCACCCACCTTTTCCAACTGGCTTAAAACAATTTTCTGGCAATTTTCACAATTTACTATTTTTAGCAGTTTTTAACTTCCGAGGCCATTTTGAGGGCCTAAATGAAGGTTTTTAGAGATCGAGCTTCTCAATTATAGTTAAAGGCTCTGATTGATCCCCCCAAAATGAATCTCCTCGATGATACCTTTTCAACAGGATATAGTGCACGTAAAACGAAGATCGTATGCAAAAGTTACGACCTCAGGAAGTTGATGTAATAACTTACCCAAATGGGGCCCACATGACTTTTGGCGCTTCATCTCCTAGGGTTAGGTTTTTGGATTTCTGGGGTTTTTGACATTCATGTTTATTATAAAAAGGTCTTTAGAGCCTCATTGTAATCATCTTCTTGCGAATGAGCATAGTCATCACATCTCTTCTCAAAGATAAGTCACCACCATTACAACAAGCTTGTTTTTCCACTACATTTTACATTTTCAACTTAATTCCTTATTGAATAGAAAAATCGTTTTACTGTATCTTTGTTATTAGGTGTTAAGAATATTTTAACAATTTGTATTCATTTTGTTCTACTCATAAAATCTAGATCAATGGTATTAGAGCAGTCTGCTCCTTGTCGTCTTAATGCATGTCCCTAACGAGGTCAGGGTACAAGGAATTGGGTCTCAATATTGTTTCTCTTGAGGAAAACATATCTCACATGCCCAAGAAACCTCTCATGGAAAGAGAAAATAAATATGACAGGATAGGAGATCCTTTAAAAAAAAATCTTGAGGAATCCCTCATGCAACAAAGGAACGATATGATGGATAGTTTCGCGCAAATCCTTCAGAGACTACCAATAGGTGATTCATGTTCCTCGAGCAGAGGCACCGCACCCTTCAAGGTACAAATCAACTTCGATATTCCTATATTTGAAGGTGATATAGGCGCAGATGTTGTAGACAAGTGGTTGAATCTACTAGAAGGGTATTTTCTGTCCATAACTTTTCGAATAGAGAAAATATTACTTTTGCACTCTTCAAAGTCGTTCCCCATGTCAAATATTGGTGGGAAACTTTCTATGAGAAAAAGGAAACAGAGGAACCCTCATTATTTATAGTCGTGCCCACCTAGGAATCCTTCAGGGATGTTATTAAGGAACAATACTACCCTGTTGGAATTTATGATGACTTGTATACTAGATGGACCACATTGCGGCAAGAAAGAGACCAAGAAGTGCTAGAGTTCACAAATATCTTCCATACCTTGTGCACCAAGTTGGGTATCAAAGATTCAGAGTGACATCTGGTGCTCAAGTATTGTGGTGCTCTGCATAGATACATCCAGACTGAAATGGAATTTTTATACATCTCATCCTTCGGCGCGACCTATAGATATTTCGTCAAAATCGAGCAGAAGATCAAACAAAAGACACAGAAATTTGGGCCTGGGAACCCCTCACAGCAAAAGCCAGGAAAGGACACCCCCAACCCACAGAAAAAAGGACAGAGAAAATATGGATAGTATCAGGACAAACAGTCCAAGTCACAAGCAAATAAGGATACCGGAAAGACAAAGAAAGATACCGGGAAGTGGTGCAAGTTCCATAAAATCCCTTGGCATAACACTATTGACTACCGCTCAAAGCAGTCGCTGGTGGCCGAAGTGAAATCCTCTGAATCAGATGCGAGTTCTGACTCTATGTCAAAACCAGAAAGGGGAGGATGGATCATTGACGCGAAACATAGTGCCACCGTTTCTACCACCAAGATCCAACCTGGGGGACCAGACGAGCCAGAAGAAGGCGAGCGCCTCTTCCATTCACCGATGTCGGTAAAAGGCACCCCACTACACTTCATCATTGATAGCGGTAGCCAGAAGAACCTCATCTCAGCAGAGGTTGTCAAGCAGTTGGCCTTGCCGAAAATGCCTCACCCACAACCCTACACCATTGGATGGCTTTGCCAAGGAAGCGATCTCCGTGTTAGCCAATAGTGTTGAATGTCATACGAGAAAAATCCCTTCAAAGACGAGGTATTGTGTGATGTTTCTCCTCTCGAAGTTTGTAATGTTATTTTGGGCCAACCTTATTTATGGAAACTTCATTTTGTATATGAGTCTAGTCCTCGTAGTGTTATTTTTACTTTGAACAAAAAATTGTACAGGATACCCGAGGTTGTCCCTCCTAGTGTTATTTCCTTGATCTCTGCCAATAAATGCAAGAAGGTCATCTCTTAGACCAAGAAAATTTTCTTCTTCTTGATTCTCTCTCAGAGTGAGCAAAATATCATAGCCACATCCAGGGCCTCCGTGTCCAATCTCTCCACACAAAAAAAGCAAGTGGATAAGGTCGTGGAAGAATACTTAGATATCTTCTCCTCTCCTACTAGGGTACCTCTGCACTTCTAGGTCAAGCATCCCATCAATCTAACCCCAAGCGCACTGCTACCCAATGGGCCAGTCTACCGCCTCTCTCTATTAGAAAACGAGGAGATCAAGAGGAATATCCAAGAAGTGCTCCACAAGGGGAACATACATCCCAGGACATTGACTTGTGGGAGCCTAATAGTGATGGTATAGAATAAATATGGGACCTGGAAAATTTTCATTGATTACCAGGCCTTGAATAAAATCACAGTCTGAAACCGATACCCGATTCCCCGAATTGACGACCTCCTTGATTAGCTCATAGGAACCAAATACTTCAGTAAGATTGATCTAAAGTCTGGCTACCACCAGGTCCCAATAGAGTAGACAGATGTATGGAAGACCACCTTCAAGTCAAAAGAAGGTATTTTTGAATGGTTGGTCATGCCCTTTGGTTTGACAAATGCTCCAACAAATTTTATGAGGATGGTGAATGATATCCTACGACCTTTCACCAATAATTTTGTATTGGTGTATCTAGATGACATCCTCATCTACAACAAGACTTGAGAGGAGCACTTGCAGCATATTCAACAGGTTCTGCACACCCTACGGAAACACAAACTATATGCAAACTTGGAAAAATGCTCCTTCGGCATGGACAAGGTCCATTACTTAGGCTACATCATTTATAGGCAATGGCGTGCATGTGGATCCAACCAAGATCTAGGTCATCCATGACTGGCCATCCTCAACCAGACTCACTAAACTTCAGATCTTCTTGGGCCTTGCTAATTTCTATCGTAGGTTCGTGTTTGGATTCTCTCATATCGCATGGGGCCTTAGCCAAGTAACCAGGGGTGGTGGTAAGGAAAAATTTGTGTGGGTCCTGCCCCAACAACAATCCTTCGATGACTTGAAGAATCGTTTGTGCTCATCCCCAGTACTTTCATTACTGGACCTGCAACATCCTTTTGAGATCGAGAGAGATGCTTCAGAATATGTTGTGGGCATCGTTCTCACTCAACACGGCCACCTTGTGGCATATCATAGTGAGACACTATCATATGTTTTTTGTAAGTACCCTACTTACGACAAATAAATTTAATCCATTATGAAATCCTACTGCAAGTGGATACATTACATTCTTGGGAAGGAGACAATCATCCACACTAATCACAAGCCACTACAGTTCATGAAGACCCAAGGAAAATTACAGAATGACCACCATCAGAAGTGGTCCACATACTTACAGCAGTTTCACCTCAACATCAAGTATAGAACAGGAAGTACCAATCGAGTTGTTTATTTCCTCAACCGACCTCCAGTTGTGACACTCACCATGGTGCTAGACTCTTGCAACCACGAGACCTTCGGATGGTCCCACCTCTATGAGATAGACCCCGACTTCTCCACAACCTACTAAATGTTGGGCATTGAATCAGTGGTTGCTAATTTCCATCTTCAATATGGGTTGTTATGCTGTCTAGGCCATCTCTGCATTCCATCAAGAGAGTGCATGAAGATGATTTGGGAAGCTCACTACAGTCGGGTGGTAGGACACTTTGGAGTCGAAAAGACAATGGAAATGCTGCAAAAACATTTCTACTGGTTGAAACTTCGACAGGATGTCAACAAGTATATCAGGTCCTGCACCACCTGTGTTATTGCCAAACCGATCACTAAGAAATAGGTCCTATACACCCCTCTGCCTACTCCTAACAGGCCATGGGAATCCATCTCAATGGACTACATGTCGGGCCTCCCATAAACTAAGAGGGGAAATGACTGTGTTTTTGTGGTTGTTGATTGCTTTTCCAAGATGGTGATTCTAGCCGCCTGCAAGAAGAACATCATAGCAAAATCCACTGTTAAGATCTTCTTTGAACGGGTATGGGTACATTTTGGGATCCCACAAACCATTATCTCAGATTGTGACAGACGGTTCCTCAACACATTTTGTTTGAGCCTCTAGTCACTGTTGGATACCAAGCTCACCAAATCCACTGCATTCCACCCCCAGACAGATGGTCAAACTGAGGTCGTCAATCATATGATTGTACATATCCTACGCATGTACAATTCAAAACACCCCCACACATGGGATTAGATTCTTCCCTATGTCCATCATGGCTACATCTTAGCCCTGCATAACTCAACTAGCCACATCCCCTTTCAGGTGGGGTTGGGATTCCAACCATTGGGCCCCATGGATGTTGCACTACCCCTGGTGACCACCTCGTCCGACTCGTCCCCTACTCCACCAAAAGCTAAAAAAGACACCCGGTTCATTGAGCAGATCCAACACATCTGCCAACAAGTTCGAGATATTCTATAGAAGTCTAATTCCAAGTACAAACAACACCATGATCAACATTAGGTGCCACATAAGATTTAGGTGGGAGACAAAGTTTGGTTGCACTTGTAGAAAGAACACCTTACAAGGCCCCATCAGAAGCTTCGCCCACTCCGTTATGGGCCGTACAACATCACCAAGGATGTGGGTGACAATGATTTTGAGCTCAATATTCCCCATTTTCTTCAGCTGCACCTAGTCTTCAACGTAGCTCTCCTTCGACCATATTTCCCACCATTATTGGACACCTCAGAGATAGCAGAGCAGTTGAAAACAATAGATCTCAACCTTGACTATATGCAACAGGAATCCAATGATCATATTGTGGACAAACAGATCAAGGGCACTCAACATCAAAGGATCCAACTTTATCGAATCGTCAAAGAAAAGCAGCTCCTGCACCAAGGAAAGTGGCTCACCTGGGGCCAAATTCAACTGAAATTTCCTCATTTGATGGCGGAATTCAACACAATGGATACCATTGATTATTAAGGAGGGAGGATTGATCCAGGTGGATATTGGTGGCCACCCACCTTTTCCAACTCACTCAGAACAGTTTTTGGCAATTTTCGTAATTTACTATTTTTAGCAATTTTTAACTTCTGGGGTCATTTTGAGGGCCTAAATGAAGGTTTTTTGGGATATATATTCCCAATGATAGCCAAAGGATCTGATTGAGACTCCAAAATGAATCTCCTTGGCGATACCTTTCCAATAGGCTATCGTGCACCTAAAACGAAGATTGTATGAAAAAGTTGCGACCCCAAAAAGTTGATGTACTAACTTACCCAAATGGGGCCCACATGACTTTTGGCGCTTCATATCCTAGGGTTATGTTTATCATGCACCTAAAACGAAGATTGTATGAAAAAGTTATGACCCCAAAAAGTTGATGTACTAACTTACCCAAACGGGGCCCACATGACTTTTGACGCTTCATCTCCTAGGGTTATAGGGTTTTGTGCATTCTTGTTTATTGTAAAAATTCCTTTAGAGCCTCATTGTAATCATCTTCTTGTGAATGAGTGTAGTTGTCACATATCTTCTCAGAGATAAGCCGACACCATTCCAACAAGCTTGTTATTCCACTGCATTTTACAGTTTCAACTTATTTCCTTATTGAATAGAAAACCAATTTTATTGTATCTCTGTTATTCTGTGTTAAGCATCTTTTAATAATTTGTATTCATTTCATTCTACTCATAAAATCTAGATCATCCCGTCTCTCACTCAATCTGTCTCTGACCAGGAATGTAGATCCGATATTCCTTCGAAGACTCATTGTACCTAAAAAATGTACCCTTTCTACCTGAAGGGTCTATCTTGTTCCTTTTATCCCTGGGTAAATGAATGTATACTAAACACCCAAATATCTTGAAGTGTCCAACCTCAGACTTCACTCTGGAAAAGGCCTCCTCGGGAATCATGTTCCTCAAGGAATTTTGTCCTGAACATACACTAGAGTCATGGATGCCTCTGCCCACAGAAACATAGGTAAATATTGATCATGAATCATCGCCTTAACTATCTCAACAATAGATCTGTCTTCCTCTATGTGACCTCATTCAGTTGAGGGTTGTGAGGAACGGTGTACTCCCTCTTGATCCTTTCCTCAAACATCTCATGGGCTCTACCATATCATCATGTGTATTGGTTCAGTGACCTACAAATTGGCCCTTCCTGGTACTTCCAAAATCCATCTGGTGTTCCATGTTTATTGTCTAAAGAAAGTGATGGGATAGAATCGCAGGGTCCAAACCATCCTTCTAGAATTAGATGAAGAAGGCTCCCTTTGGCTCCAACCAGACGCAATCCTCAATAACCGTGAATGTTAGTTTTGTAGCACAACTATCAAGGAAGTGTTGATCAAGTGGAAGGACACATCACCAGAGGATGTGACCTGGGAACCAACGAACATACTCTAGCAGTTTCCACACCTGCAACCTTGAAGATGAGGCTTCTTTTGAAGGGGGAGTGAATGTTAGGATCCGATCCTAACCCCTCTCCATGGGTCATTAGTTAGTAGGATATGTTTTCTATGCAATAAAGGAGGAGATTAGTTAATAAGGCCTAATAAATAAAGGAGAGTAAGTCAATGTAAGAAGACCTAATAGAAGCTTCCACTTCTAGAAAAATCTTCCTCTAGAAGTTTCCTTAGAAGGTAGAATTAGTATAAATAAGAGTAGTCGACATTGGATATTTTTGTCTTGGAGATTATCGTAACAGAGATTTTATCTGCTGGAGGTTGCCCCTTCGAAGAGGGAAGTGGACATTGCTATCATTAATAAAGGTTCTCTTTCTGGTGTTATTCTGGTATTGTTATGGATATATCATTATTGTTCTGCCATTGCTCACTAAATATTTTGGTTCTGCATATTATATTACATATGGAACATTGCAGGTTTTCTCATTGTAATTTTTTTAATTATTTTCCTAAGTTGTAATAGTCTTGGTTTTCAAGAAGAAGGCATTTTTTCCACGAATGTAATAGTAAGTGGAAGAATTATATATATTATGGATTAAGTTTGAATCTAATCCATGAGGGATTCACCTTGTTGACCAATATCTTATCACTTTCATTCATAAAGGGGGTTTTAAAATTGTGAAAAGAAAAGTCAATATGTTGTAGATTTTGGGGTTGGGATGATAGGTACAAGGGGTTTTATAGGTATTGGGGGCTATAAAATGGGTATCTAGTAAAACTAGGGATTTATTTTATTGGAAATATGTATTGGGTGGGGGGTCCAACAAAAGGAGTTTTGGAGTTATTTATTAATATCTATTGAAATTAGGGGTATTCTTTAATATCCTACGAATGAAGGTGCTATGTCACAAGTTCTATAAGTTAAGACCCTATGATATGATCTTATCTCTATGGATTCGATCAATCGAGTCCTTATTGTATCGAATGCTTGATAGGTGAGAACAATGTAAGTGTGTGGGAGAGGAGTGCAAAGTGAGTGTGTGAATCATTTGAGAATCCAGAAGGAATTGAGGTGCATGCTCTAATCATATTCCTTCACATGTTGAATTAAATATTGATTCTAAGAATTACGCTCTTTATACAATTTCATGAGGTCTCTATGTAAATGGTATGAATTAATGTGTATTATAGTTAAGAGAATGGCTAGAATCGCAGTTCTGATGCGCAAAGATAATTTAGAGAAGATCCATCGTCGATCACAATAGGATCAATGATGATCAATCCTTAAAGGACATCGTCGAATCATAAAAGGTGATCCAACCCCCAAAATAGCTTGGAGCAATCATGATTGTCGCTCTACAGAAGATTAAATTAGAGCCATGGGTTGAATCCGCAAAGGAGTTGAATAGCCAAAAAAGTTCAATGGTAAATTAGACCATTCATTCAAAAGAAATATCAATGGTCCTCATGAAATTGCGAGCGACTAACTAGCACAAGGTTTAATTTGGAGGCACCCCCTCCCCCCTCGCCCCCGTAATTTCAACGTATGCTAATTAAGAAATCCATGTGTTGACACAATGTGGATTATGGTACCTCCCTGTCTCGATATTCAGATTGGAGCTCTAGGCCCCTACAAAGTAACCTGTGGTTCCTGACATTGGGTCATATGANCATGTATGCAATTTTCGTCATTTTCTCGAATTAGTTCAAGAAGCAAATGGGATGGGTTTCCCAAGACGTTCATAAGAAGGTTGGCAGCACTGTTAGAGGTCACCAACCTTCTCTAGATATGTAACTTTCTGATTCAGGTTCGCCTGAAAGTCGATTAATACAACATAACCGTTCTCGTTAAAAAAAAAAAATTATAAATATTTTAATTATTTAAACATGTTTTATTAATTTAATTTAATATAGATATAAAAAAAATTAAATATATTATAAATTTTATTTTAATTTTAATTTTTTAATAAAAATAAACACAAAATGACATATAAAATGAGATATAAATTTTGAAAGTTATTTTTTAAATAAATTTTGAAAGTTATTTTTTGAATTTTATATAAAGTTATTTTTAATGATATATTAAAATTTTTATAAAATATTATTTTGTGGTTTGTTTTTTATATAGTAATACTTTTTAATATTGTTATTTTATTTTTATATTTTGTGGTTTGTTTTTTTATATAGTAATACTTTTTAATATTGTTATTTTATTTTTATATTTTGTGGTTTGTTTTTTTTTTATATATGAGAGGAAGTTGGTTTCCTCATTGTAATTTTAATTATTTTTTTAAGTTTTAATAGTTTAGGGTGTTTGAGAAGAAGGAAATTTTTCCATGAATGTAATAGAAAATGGAAGAATTAGATAAATTAGTGATTAATTTTGGATCTGATCCTATCTTTCAGCATCAGAATGGGGTTGTTTTTAATTAATTAAAGTGATTGTGTAATTTTGGTTAGATCTGATCCTATCTCTGTGGATTGGATCGATCCAGTCCTTATTGTATCGAAATATTGGTAGGTGAGAACAATGTAAGTGTGCAGGAGAGGAGTGCAGAGTGAGTGTGTGAATCGTGTGAGAAGCCAAAAGGAACTGAGGTTCATGCTCTAATCATATTCCTTCATATGTTGAATAAAATATTGATTCTGCGAATTACGCTCTCTGTAACCATTGGTGTAGCCACATGCTTCAAGTTCAGCATCCCAAACTTCTTCAATATCTCAACCGTGTACTTCCCCTAACTCAGGAAGATCTCATCAATTCTTTTCCACATCTCTAGTCTCAAGAAGTAGTGCATCATACCAAGGTCCTTCATTTGAAACTTAGAGGCCAAGGAATACTTGCATTCAACAATAAGGCTCTATGTACTTGTGAGGAATAAATCATCAATGTAGAGGACCAAAATCATGGACTCACCATTAACAGTCTTGTAGTACAGGCTGGGATCGACAACACTTTTGATGAAGCCCAAAAATCATAAGGTGTCCATCAATCCTTGCATATAAAGTTTGAGGTGGTTTCTTGAGTCCATACAAGGCCATCTTCAACCTCCACACATGAGTCTCCTTCTCATGTATCAAAAAACTATCTAGTTGCTCGATGTATACTTCTTCCTGAATCTCTCCATTGAGAAAAGTTGTCTTTACATCCATATGATGTACTCTCCAACCCATGGATGTTGCAGGGGAAATAATCATTTAGATAGAAGTGTATCAAAAAATAGTAGAAAATGTCTCATCATAATCTATTCCCTCCACCTGAGAGAATCCTCTAGCAACAAATCTCATTTTGTGCTTCTCGATGCTCCTATCAACTGTGTGTTTGATCTTGTAGATCCGTTTAGAAGTTACTACAAACTTCCCCTCAGGTCTCGGAACAATATCCCACACATAATTCTTCATGACGNGTTTGATCTTGTAGATCCATTTGGAAGTCACTGCAAACTTCCCCTTAGGTCTTAAAACAATATCCCACACATCATTCTTCATGATGGACTGATACTCCTCCATCATGGCTTCTCTCCATACTGGATGACTAGTTGCCTCCTCATAACAAGAAGGTTTAGAATCAATGATGTGGCTCATAGCTATGGTATAGCACGAATATCTCTGAGGTATATTTGTCTCTCGAAAGGTACCATCTCTTCCCATGATCCATTTGGATATCAGTAGCCACCCACCTTTTCCAACTCGCTTAAAACAATTTTCTGGCAATTTTCACAATTTACTATTTTTAGCAGTTTTTAACTTCCGAGGCCATTTTGAGGGCCTAAATGAAGATTTTTAGAGATCAAGCTTCTCAATTATAGTTAAAGGCTTTGAATGATCCCCCAAAATGAATCTCCTCAATGATACCTTTTCAACGGGCTATAGTGCATGTAAAACGAAGATCGTATGCAAAAGTTACGACCTCGAGAAGTTGATGTAATAACTTACCCAAATGGGGTCCACATGACTTTTGGTGCTTCATCTCCTAGGTTAGGTTTTTGGATGTCTAGGGTTTTTGACATTCATGTTTATTGTAAAAACGTCTTTAGAGCCTCATTGTAATCATCTTCTTGCGAATGAGCGTAGTCGTCACATCTCTTCTCAGAGATAAGTCGCCACCATTACAACAAGCTTGTTTTTTCGCTGCATTTTACATTTTCAACTTAATTCTTTATTGAATAGAAAACTCGTTTTACTGTATCTCTGTTATTAGGTGTTAAGAATATTTTAACAATTTCTATTCATTTTGTTCTACTCATAAAATCTAGATCAATGGTATTAGAGCAGTCTGCTCCTTGTTGTCTTAATGCATGTCCCCAACGAGGTCAGGGTACAAAGAATTGGGTCTCGATCTTGTTTCTCTTGAGGAAAACATATCTCACATGCCCAAGCAACCTCTCATGGAAAGAGAAAATAAATATGACAGGATAGGAGATTCTTTAAAAAAAAATCTTGAGGAATCCCTCACGCAACAAAAGAACGATATGATGGATAGTTTCACGCAAATCCTTCAGAGACTACCAATAGGCGACGCATGTTCCTCGAGCAGAGGCACCGTACCCTTCAAGGTAAAAATCAACTTCGATATTCTTATATTTGAAGGTGAGATAGGCGCAGATGTTGTAGACAAGTGGTTAAATCTACTAGAAGGGTATTTTTCTGTCCATAACTTTTCGAATAGAGAAAATATTACTTTTGCACTCTTCAAAATCGTTCCCCATGTCAAATATTGGTGGGAAACTTTCTATGAGAAAAAGGAAACAGAGGAACCCTCATTATTTATAGTCGCACTGACCTAGGAATCCTTCAGGGATGTTATTAAGGAACAATACTACCCTGTTGGAAGTTATGACGACTTGTATACCAAATGGACCACATTGCGGCAAGAAAGAGACCAAGAAGTGCCAGAGTTCACAAATATCTTCCATACCTTGTGCACCAAGCTGGGTATCAAAGATTCAGAGTGACATCTGGTGCTCAAGTATTGTGGTGCTCTGCATAGATACATCCAGACCGAAATGGAATTTTTGTACATCTCATCCTTCGGCGCGACCTATAGATATTTCGTCAAAATCGAGCAGAAGATCAAACAAAAGACACGGAAATTTGGGCCTGGGAACCCCTCACAGCAAAAGCCAGGAAAGGGCAGCCCCAACCCATAGAAAAAAGGACAGAGAAAATATGGACAGTATCAAGACAAACAGTCCAAGTCATAAGAAAATAAGGATACCAGAAAGACAAAGAAAGATACCTGGAAGTGGTGCAAGTTCCATAAGATCCCTTGGCATAACACTGTTGACTACCGCTCAAAGCAGTCGCTGGTGGCCGAAGTGAAATCCTCTGAATCAGATGTGGGTTCTGACTCTATGTCAAAACCAGAAAGGGGAGGACGGATCATTAACGCGGAACACAGTGCCACCGTTGCTACCACCAAGCTCCAACCTGGGGGACCAGACGAGCCAGAATAAGGCGAGCGCCTCTTCCATTCATAGATGTCGGTAAAAGGCACGCCACTGCACTTCATCATTGATAGCGGTAGCCAGAAGAATCTCATCTCAACAGAGGTTGTCAAGCGGTTGGCCTTGCCGAAAATGCCTCACCCACAACCCTAGACCATTGGATGGCTTTGCCAAGGAAGCGATCTTCGTGTTAGCCAATAGTTTTGAATGTCATATGAGAAAAATCCCTTCAAAGACGAGGTATTGTGTGATGTTGCTCCTCTCGAAGTTTGTAATGTTATTTTGGGCCAACCTTATTTATGGAAACTTCATTTTGTATATGAGTCTAGTCCTCGTAGTGTTATTTTTACTTTGAACAAAAAATTGTACAGGATACCCGAGGTTGTCCCTGCTAGTGTTATTTCCTTGATCTCTGCCAATAAATGCAGGAAGGTCATCTCTTAGACCAAGAAAATTGTCTTCTTCTTGATTCTCTCTCAGAGTGAGCAAAAGATCATAGCCACATCCAGGGCCTACGTGTCCAATCTCTCCACACAACAAAAGCAAGTGGATAAGGTCGTGGAAGAATACTCAGATATCTTCTCCTCTCCTACTAGGGTACCTCTACACTTCCAGGTCAAGCATCCCATCAATCTAACCCCAAGCACACTGCTACCCAATGGGCCAGCATACTGCCTCTCTCTATTAGAAAATGAGGAGATCAAGAGGAATATTCAAGAAGCGCTCCACAAGGGGAACATACATCCCAGGACATTGCCTTGTGGGATCCTAATAGTGATGGTACAGAAGAAATATGGGACCTGGAAAATTTGCATTGATTACCAGGCCCTGAATAAAATCACAGTCTAAAACTGATACCCGATTCCCTGAATTGACAACCTCCTTGATCAGCTCACAGGAACCAAATACTTCATTAATATTGATCTGAAGTCTGGCTACCACCAGGTCCCAATAGAACAGACAAATGTATGGAAGACCACCTTCAAGTCAAAAGAAGGTCTTTTTGAATGGTTGGTCATGCCCTTTGGTTTGACAAATGCTCCAACAAATTTTATGAGGATGGTGGATGATATCCTACGACCTTTCACCAATAATTTTGTATTGGTGTATCTAGATGACATCCTCATCTACAACAAGAATTGGGAGGAGCACTTGCAGCATATTCAACAGGTTCTGCACACCCTGCGGAAACACAAACTATATGCAAACTTGGAAAAATGCTCCTTCGGCATGGACAAGGTCCATTACTTAGGCTACACCATTTATAGGAAATGGTGTGCATGTGGATCCAACCAAGATCTAGGTCATCTGTGAGTGGCCATCCTCAACCAGACTCACTAAACTTTAGAGCTTCTTGGGCCTTTCTAATTTCTATCGCAGGTTCATGTTTGGATTCTCTCATATTGCATGGGCCCTTAGCCAAGTAACCAAGGGTGGCAGTAAGGAAAAATTTGTGTGGGTCCTGCCCCAACAACAATCCTTCAATGACTTGAAGAATCGTTTGTGCTCATCCCCAGTACTTTCATTACTGGACCTGCAACATCCTTTTGAGATCGAAAGAGATTCTTTAGACTATGTTGTGGGCATCGTTCTCACTCAACACGACCACCCCGTGGCATATCATAGTGAGACACTATCATATGTTTTTTGTAAGTACCCTACTTACGACAAATGAATTTAATCCATTATGAAATCCTATTGCAAGTGGATACATTACATTCTTGGGAAGGAGACAATCATCCACACTAATCACAAGCCACTACATTTCATGAAGACCCAAGGAAAATTGCAGAATGACCACCATCAAAAGTGGTCCACATACTTACAACAGTTTCACCTCAACATCAAGTATAGAACATGAAGTACCAACCGAGTTGTTTATTTCCTCAACCGACCTCCAGTCGTGAAACTCACCATGGTGCTAGACTCTTGCAACCATGAGACCTCCGGATGGACCCACCTCTATGAGACAGACCCCGACTTCTCCACAACCTACTAAATGTTGGGCATTGAATCAGTGGTCGCTAATTTCCATCTTCAATATGGGTTGTTGTGCCATCTGGGCCATCTCTGCATTCCATCAAGAGAGTGCATGAAGATTATTTGGGAATCTCACTATAGTCGGGTGGTAGGACACTTTGGAGTCGAAAAGACAATGGAAATGCTGCAAAAACATTTCTACTGGTTGAAACTTCGATAGGATGTCAACAAGTATATCAGGTCCTGCACCACCTGCGCTATTGCCAAACCAACCACTAAGAAATAGGTCCTATACACCCCTCTGCCTACTCCTAATAGGTCATGGGAATCCATATCAATGGACTACATGTCGGGCCTCCCATCAACTAAGAGGGGAAATGACTGTGTTTTTGTGGTTGTTGATTGCTTTTCCAAGATGGTGATTCTAGCCGCCTGCAAGAAGAACATCACAGCAAAATCCACTGTTAAGATCTTCTTTGAACGGGTATGGGTACATTTTGGGATCCCACAAACCATTATCTCAGATTGTGACAGACGGTTCCTTAATACATTTTGTTCGAGCCTCTGGTCACTGCTGGATACCAAGCTCACCAAATCCACTGCCTTCCACCCCCAGACAAATGGTCAAACTGAGGTCGCCAATCATATGATTGTACATATCCTATGCATGTACAATTCAAAACACCCCCACACATGGGATCATATTCTTCCCTATGTCCATCATGGCTACATATTAGCCCTGCATAGCTCAACTAGCCACATCCCCTTTCAGGTGGGGTTGGGATTCCAACCATTGGGCCCCATGGATGTTGCACTACCCTTGGTGACCACCTCGTCCGACTCGTCCCCTGCTCCACCAGAAGCTAAAAAAGACACCCGGTTCATTGAGAAGATCCAACACATCTACCAACAAGTTCAGGATATTCTATAGAAGTCTAATTCCAAGTACAAACAACGCCATGATCAACATCAGGTGCCACATAAGATTTAGGTGGGAGACAAAGTTTGTTTGCACTTGTAGAAAGAACACCTTACACGGCCCCATCGGAAGCTTCGCCCACTCCGTTATGGGTCGTACAACATCACCAAGGATGTGGGTGACAATGATTTTGAGCTCAATATTCCCCATTTCCTTCGGCTGCACCTAGTCTTCAACGTAGCTCTCCTTCGACCATATTTCCCACTATTATTGGACACCTCAGAGATAACAGAGCAGTTGAAACCAATAGAGATCAACCCTGACTATATGCAACAAGAATCCAATGATCATATTGTGGACAAACAAATCAAGGGCACTCAACATCAAAGGATCCAACTTTATCGAATCGTCAAAGCAAAGCAGCTCCTGCACCAAGAAAAGTGGCTCACCCGGGGCCAAATTCAACAGAAATTTCCTCATTTGATGGGGGAATTCAACACAATGGAGACCATTGCTTCTTAAGGAGGGAGGATTGATCCAGGTGGATATCGGTGTCCACCCACCTTTTCCAACTCGCTCATAACAGTTTTTGGCAATTTTCGTAATTTACTATTTTTAGCAATTTTTAACTTCCGGGGTCATTTTGAGGGCCTAAATGAAGGTTTTTCGGGATATATATTCCCAATGATATCCAAAGGCTCTGATTGAGACTCCAAAATGAATCTCCTCGGCGATACCTTTCCAACGGGCTATCGTGCACCTAAAACGAAGATTGTATGAAAAAGTTACGACCCCAAAAAGTTGATGTACTAACTTAACCAAACAGGGCCCACATGAATTTTGGTGCTTCATCTCCTAGGGTTATGTTTTTTACTGTATAGGGTTTTGTGCATTCCTGTTTATTGTAAAAATTCCTTTAGAGCCTCATTGTAATCATCTTCTTTCAAATGAGCGTAGTCAACACATCTCTTCTCAGAGACAAGCCAACACCATTCCAACAAGCTTGTTATTCCACTGCATTTTACAGTTTCAACTTATTTCCTTATTGAATAGAAAACCAATTTTACTGTATCTCTGTTATTCTGTGTTAAGCATCTTTTAATAATTTGTATTCATTTCATTCTACTCATAAAATCCAAATCATCCCGTCTCTCACTCAATCTGTCTCTGACCAGGAATGTAGATCCGATATTCCTTTGAAGACTCACTGTACCCAAAAAATGTACCCTTTCTACCTGAAGGGTCTATCTTGTTCCTTTTCTCCCTGGGTAAATGAATATATACTAAACACCCAAATATCTTGAAGTGTCCAACCTCAGACTTCACTCTGGCAAATGCCTCCTCGGGAATCATGTTCCTCAAGGAATTTTGTCCTGAACATACACTAGATTCATGGATGTCTCTGCCCACAGAAACATAGGTAAATGTTGATCATGAATCATCGCCTTGATTATCTCAACAATAGATCTGTTCTTCCTCTCTGTGACCTCATTCAGTTGAGGTTTGTGAGGAACGGTGTACCCTCTCTTTATCCTTGCCTCAAACATCTCATGGGCTCTACCATATCATCATGTGTATTGGTTCAGTGACCTACAAATTGGCCCTTCCTGCTACTTCCAAAATCTATCCGTTGTTCCATGTTTATTGTCTAAAGAAAGTGATGGGATAGAATCACAGGGTCCAAACCATCCTTCTAGAATTGGATGAAGAAGGCTCCCTTTGGCTCCAACCAGATGCAATCCTCAATAACCGTGAATGTTAGTTGTGTGGCACAACTATCAAGGAAGTGTTGATCAAGTGGAAGGACACATCACCAGAGGATGTGACCTGGGAACCAACGAACATACTCCAGCAGTTTCCACACCTGCAGCCTTGAAGACGAGGCATCTTTTGAAGGGGGAGGGAATGTTAGGATCCGATCCTAACCCCTATGCATGGGTCATTAGTTAGTAGGATATGTTTTCTATGAAATAAAGGAGGAGATTAGTTAATAAGGCCTAATAAATAAAGGAGAATAAGTCAATGTAAGAAGACCTAATAGAAGCTTCCACTTCTAGAAAAATCTTCCTCTAGAAGTTTCCTTAGAAGGTAGAATTAGTATAAATAAGAGTAGTCGACATTGGATATTTTTGTCTTGGAGATTATCGTAACACAGATTTGCTCTGTTGGAGGTTGCCCCTTCGAAGAGGGAAGTGAACATTGCTATCATTAATAAAGGTTCTCTTTCTGGTGTTATTCTGGTATTGTTATGGATATATCATTATTGTTCTGCCATTGCTCGCTAAATATTTTGGTTTTGCATATTATATTACATATGGAACATTGCAGGTTTTCTCATTGTAATTTTTTTAATTATTTTCCTAAGTTGTAATAGTCTAAGGTTTTCAAGAAGAAGGCAGTTTTTCCACGAATGTAATAGTAAGTGGAAGAATTATATATATTATGGATTAAGTTTGAATCTAATCCACGAGGGATTCACCTTGTTGACCAATATCTTATCACTTTCATTCATAAAGGGGGTTTTAAAATTGTGAAAAGAAAAGTCAATATGTTGTAGATTTTGGGGTTGGGATGACAGGTACAAGGGGTTTTATAGGTATTGGGGGCTATAAAATGGGTATCTAGTAAAACTAGAGATTTATTTTATTGGAAATATGTATTGGGTGGGGGGTCCAACAAAAGGAGTTTTGGAGTTATTTATTAATATCTATTGAAATTAGGGGTATTCTTTAATATCCTACGAATGAAGGTGCTATGTCACAAGTTCAATAAGTTAAGACCCTATGATATGATCTTATCTCTATGGATTCGATCAATCGAGTCCTTATTGTATCAAAGGCTTGATAGATGAGAACAATGTAAGTGTGTGGGAGAGGAGTGCAAAGTGAGTGTGTGAATCGTTTGAGAATCCAGAAGGAACTAAGGTGCATGCTCTAATCATATTCCTTCACATGTTGAATAAAATATTGATTCTAAGAATTACGCTCTTTATACAATTTCATGAGGTCTCTATGTAAATGGTATGAATTAATGTGTATTATAGTTAAGAGAATGGCTAGAATCGCAGCTCTGATGCGCAAAGATAATTTAGAGAAGATCCATCATCGATCACGATAGGATCAATGATGATCAATCCTTAAAGGACATCGTCGAATCATAAAAGGTGATCCAACCCCCAAAATAGCTTGGATTAATCATGATTGTCGCTCTACAGAAGATTAAATTAGAGCCATGGGTCGAATCCGCAAAGGAGTTGAATAGCCAAAAAAATTCAATGGTAAATTAGACCATTCATTCAAAAGAAATATCAACGGTCCTCATGAAATTGCGAGCGACTAACTAGCACAAGGTTTAATTTGGAGGCACCCCCTCCCCCCTTGGCCCCGTAATTTCAACGTATGCTAATTAAGAAATCCATGTGTTGACACAATGTGGATTATGGTACCTCCCTGTCTCGATATTCAGATTGGAGCTCTAGGCCCCTACAAAGTAACCTGTGGTTCCTGACATTGGGTCATATGAATAAGGAGCTTAAGCCCGTGACTGTAAGCCCTCGGTTCCAACATATGGTCGCATAGGAAGGAAAAGATCATGCACATGTTTGCGGTAATTTCCAAATTTTCTTTTAATTTGAATTCTTGTTCAATTTACGGACTATGCATAACTATTTGAGTTAAGTAGAGAGGAACTCTGCATAACTGTTTGAGTTAAGTAGATTTGAACTTGTGATCTCTTAGGAGGAAATACATGTTCTTAATGAATTTATACTTATATATATATATATAGGTTCAAATCTATAAGGGGATAGAGTATTTATACCTTTGTAAAGATCGCTTGTCCCACAAACAAAAGAATCTCTCATATACCAATTTCGTGCCTGGCTTGACAGTGACTTTAAAAATAAATTATTATTAATAGTAATAGTTACCGATTCCCCTAAATCTAAAAAAAATAGTAATTTAGTAGATGAAGATATGAATCTGTTAAAGTT
>SNQJ01S0068278.1:0-16740 GCA_010110895.2 Picea sitchensis | reverse complement strand
TGCCATTTTTCTTCCATTGTAAGAATATCTCTCCATTAGGGAACTCAAGAGCCCTCCAAAGGAGAAAGAGGGGACCCATAACTCCTCATTTTTCTCTACGGTGTTTTTCCAACTAATATAGTTATCCATTGGTGGCATTATCTTGGTCATTGGTTGATTGTTTATGGTTCTAAGTTTCTTATGCATTATAGTTTCTATTTTCTTAGTTGTTTTAGTTTTTTTATTTGTTTATTACATGTGTTTGGCTTGTTTAACCCACTCACAAACTTTTGTCTTGTCTAGCAGGCCCAACTAGTCATGCAAGTGTCATTATTTTGCTCACCCAAGTGATGAAATAGACACAACAGATTGACGACCATACTTGGGATAAAGGTATCAAATTCTACCCTATTTGGGCTTAGAGAGCACTTCTTTTTAATCAATTTTTCTTGCAGGTACCAAAACCGGCCCAACCTTACTTGTCAAAAGCAAAATTTTGAGTTGGAGGAGGAGAATTTCACTCAAAAAAAATTCCCCCAATGCGTATCAGAAAGTGCACAGATATTCCAGCCCACAGATGCACACTCAATGCACTGTGTGCCCCACATGATTCTTTCCTCTATGCATTATGCACACTGCGTGCCCAGTGTGCACCTGTCAGAATTGTAACCCATGCACATATCCAGATTTTCAAAACTGTAAGGGTTTTTGTGATGATTTAAGGGCCCCTAGCCTTAAGATTCTTTCTTTCATGCAATTTGTAATTCCCATGCACTCCACTTAGAATCCTTTCCCATGTTAAAGGTTAGCTAAACATAGGAACTTAGGGGGTAAAAAGAACCAAATATTCTCCTATTGCTTTGGTTGCCACATGGATGGCTTGTTTGGTTTGTAAAATTTAAGTTGAGATTATTGATATCACATATAAAAAAACTTACATTGGGACCATAAATTAACTTTGATCAATGAGTATGCTCTTCTCTTGCACCATAGAGTGATCTTGAGAATTAGAAAGGTGGTTAAAGGGACATTTCATCTCCCTTAACAAAAAAATCTTTAGGAGATGACAAAGCCCCCCTAAGGCTCCTCTTAGTTTCTTTTGAAGCCATCTTAAAGTTGTAAGGGCCCATACATGCCCACATGTTGCAAGCTTAGGATAGTTTCTTGAAATTTCTTTCTTATTTTACATCACTAGGGAAGTCTAAATATCAAAGTAACGTGCCCATACATTCCCACATGCTTGCAATCTAGGATATTTTTTCAAGGCTTCTTAGTGTAAACAACATTAAGGAGTTTAAATGATTGGTAAGGATCCATATGTCCACATGCTAGTTCTTTAGGGATATTAAAATTCTGCAAGGTTGTACCAATGACACTTAGTAAGATAGGTAACAAAGATTTGTAAGGACCACAGGAATTCCACACATTGCAAATTCACACCTAATTTATTAAAATTTGGCACAATTGTTTTCACTTGCTCACACACAAATTCACTCCTCACTCACACAATCTCCATTTTGAATTGTGGAGGTTGAAGTAGGTTTTCTCCAAAGGATTTACGAAACATCCCAGTAGTTATTTGGAAATTATCCACACCCACTTAATTCAAGCGAAATTGGTTCACACCCCCAATCTCTCAGCCCACCACATCTAAAAAGATTCTAAAAACTCACTAAGTTTTCCTCCACATGAGGTGCTAAAAGAAATTTTTAGTCTAGGTATAATCCCGAGGGTAGGCATCCAAATAACCCCCCGTTATCTGGTTCTCACTTTTTTAAACATTAGAAGTTGACAAATAGGGAACTTTTAAATCCTCCAAGTCAAGTGTTCCTACACCATAAGGCAGGGAGATACTCGTGAAGGGTTGAAGTCCGAGGTACGGTTGTTTTGTGTGTCCCCCCTTGAGTCACCCAACTCTTGAAAGGGATCCAGCCCGTGACCCATTTCTGAGGCCGAAAATCTAAATTATGCACTTTGACTGAGGTACCTAGTGACCAAATTTAGAACATCTATCTAGGTGGAAATTGTGCGTTGCAATTGCACCTTGATCAGATTTTCTGTGGCTATTGGGAAATATCACTAGATCTTTCGGGATATGCACCCTCTACCCCTCATTATAACTGATTGTTTCATCCTTTACTAGTTCCTCTTCCAGTGGCTTATGACCCCACTGTTGAGTGATCTTGGAAGGTCCAGTGTTATTTGAGAGAAAGGATGATACGTATTTTAGAACATGAGCATTTGTTTTATTTATTCCCCCACATGGACAAAATCCACCTACCCACATGTTTTCTTATTTACAGTTTATTTATGTATGATGCTCATTTTATTACATGCAATTGTGAGTTATTTTATCTTGTGAAGGTCCAAATTATACAAATATCTTGTTCATTTATTTCTCTCATCACCATTTGCACACATTCACTTTTCTAGTCAGACATCATAGGGTACCCACATAATCCCCATCGTTCCAGATGCTTGAAAAACCTCCCTCATATTCTAGAAGAGTCCCTAGTATTGCCAACTTACTGGCTCAACCATCTCACACCCCCGTGAGTGCTACTATTTTGGGATCATATTTACTTGGTTCCACTTTTCTTGGGTCCAATTCCCAAGGAAATCCATCCACTAGCTCTCCTTCACAAGGAGGCAGGGGGCAAACTTCTTCTCAAGGGAGAAGTACAACCCCACCAAATCCCTCTCAAGGGTCAGATCCACTACCTACTCACACAATGGCTGGAACTAATCCTCCACAAAATCCCCCTATGCCATACTTGGTGTCTCTCAATATTCCTTATTTGACTAAAATCATGAATGATCCCATTTTACATGACCCTGCATGGCCTAATATACCTACCAAACTACCTTCAGATATTCCAAAATTTGAAGGAAAATCGGGGGAAGATCTCGCCAACCATGTTATGACCTTCCACTTATGGTTTTAATCAAAGAAAAACATGGATGAATCCATCCACTTAAGGTTATTTAAAAGAACACTCACTGGTCCATCAGCCAAATGGTATGTGGAAGAAAAATCAGGGTCCCATGTGACTTTTGAATCCTTGGCCAAATATTTTTTGGCCTTTTTTCAACTACCAGTTCATCATGACACTACTTTAGAACTTCTCTCTGAGTGAAAACAAACCTCATCTATGCTCCACGAATGGCATCGACGATGTAGTTTATATAAAGTAGAAACCACCAAAGAACAACGCCTCGATTGGTTTCTAAAATCACTCGTCTCTATACTTGCCAAAGATGTAGCATTTACTTTTCCTCAGTATGAAGAGGAAGCCATAAGCAAGGCCCAACAGTTCGACCTTATCTATGATCAGTCTTGTTACTTATACACAATGTTACCTGATGCACCCATACCCATACAATTTGTCTAGGACAAACCTGGAATGTCTCACACTTGATTGGTACCACGACACACCACAATCCTTACAACCAACCACCACCTATGTATCGCACACCTCAATATCTTAAGCCACATGGAGGGACATCTTATTACCCTCCGACCCCTTACCAACAACCATATCTTGTTTCTCCCCCCCACCCATGAGTGGACCCGCGTCGACACCCATGATGAGTCCAGCCTCTCAACCAAGTTTAGGTTCCCCTTCTACCTCAACATATAACCTAGGGACTAGTGAACGTGCTTCACCTTCCTATGTTCCCTATGGATCATTGCCAGAAAACAATATGTACTTTCCATTTCATGGTCCTCCACATGGACAACCACATGTCGGCATTAACTTTTTTCAACCCTCTCCCATTCAACAGCTTCATACTTTTGAACATTTGAATACAGAAAATCTGGCCCATCAGTTGAATAATGCAAAGAAGAAAGGAAAAAAAGAAAACAATAATAATGTGGTACCAGGAACAAACAACTCCCAACAAAACCAACCCACTGGGGGAAACCAAAGTAATGAATAAATGAGTTGAAGTCAAACACTCGTTGGAATCTCCCAATCAGGGGTCAATGATGTGAACCCACTGTCGGAAGCGAAGTAACCTACCATTGAGGCATGCAGGTTATAAGGTACTAAATGATTTCTAGGTCTTGTTCTTGGATAGTGTGTTTAATTCGACAGGAAAAGACTTGTCACAGGAGGGCCTTGATGTATCCACCATCAATGACACGAAATAAGTAACAGAATTGAAGTAGATCAGAGTATGATGTGATTTAGAACTGACTCAGGGAAGGCTGAGATGGTAGAAAATTTATGACTGTAGATGGCCGACTTGATGGAGGACTTGTTTCGGTTGGACTTCTCTTGAACATATGAACGAAACAACAATGGTATTGGCAACATTGACTCAAGTAGGACCCAACATATGAACTTGTAGATGGTCAAACGAGAGACAAATGGATTTCCCAACCCAGATACAATGATGAAGGGGGTGTCATGTTCAAGAGTGACCATTACTGCCACTAACTTGAATAAAGAGACACATTTCTTTCCCAAATTTCCCCCACCATTTCTAGCGAGTACCTCTTTATTTTTACGCAAGCTTGAGGATGATAAAATATGCTTGTAGATGTAAACTCATCCTTCAGACGAGTCCCTCGGAGTATATTTAACGAACCCTAAGAAGAAGTGGTTCGATCCCATATGGGTCTTTCAATGTTTGTTTAATGAGTCCAAGGAAAGAAAACTCAAGGGTTTTTCAATTTTAGAGAGTCTGAAAAACACTTAAACATAACTCCAATAGGTCCTTTTTCATAAGATAATCTGGCAAGACCGAAAAAGTGATAACCTACCACTCATTAGATGTTTTCTTCAAATACTTTTACGAATGTGAAAAGAACAAGGTCACTCGGCCATCTTTTCATGTTTAGAGAGTCTGAAAAGAGCTTAAAGGGAACTCTAGGGGGTTCCTTTTTCGTATAAACTTTACGAGTCCAAAAAAGTGATAAAGTGTACTCAGTTACATTATCATTGATTTACGAGCGTGAGAAAGAACAAAGACTAAGCTTGGGGATTTTCCCGAAAAACCCTAAAAGGATATGTACATGCGACAAATACATTAAAACAAACCAAAAAAGTGGACCCTTGTTCCAACATCTCATCTCTAGGCTTTCTCAATCTGCGAAAATCAACCACTTGTAAAGTTGTTAGGACTTTAGGATTTGGATAAAGCATAAAAATAATATAATATGCAAATGAAAAATGATAAAAGGTCAATAAAATAGGTAACAAACCATATTTTACCATTTCATTTGTAACTTTTCCCAAACATGCTCCAAAGCCCTTTTTTCACCTCGATTTTCAACTGTTGATTGCGGAGTGTACGGGGGATCATTTCACGAATCATCTCTGCTAAATAGATAATCTCCTTCTGCTTCATCTTTGCATGGTTTTAAAATTGTTTTTCATTGGTTCAATTTTGTTTTGGGTTGATATTTTGGGGGTTACCCATGCGTTGAGATCATCGTAGGTGCCCCATATTGGTATCTGCGACGATCTAGGATCATCGCAAGTGAACCTAAAGTTGGAGGGAGATGATGTCACTCTGTGCGAATGCTCCCCGACCGAGTGAGAGTTACATGTCATGAAGTCAATTCCCCATTTGGCAAAGGGACCAATGGAAACTACAGGGTGAAGAGGAGAAGGGTGAGATTGAATCTTTTTGTTGTAGGTTTGACAAGCGTGGCAATTCTGGACAACAGTAATGCAATCCTTAAACAATGAAGGCCAAAAATAACTAGCTTGTAAGATCTTTTGGGTAGTGGCATACCTAGACATATGACCACCACATGCTCTAGAGTGATATTCATTCAAAGCTTTCTCAGGTTCATCGTAAGTGAGACATCGTCGAAATATGGAATCAACATCACGGCGGTAAAGGGTATCCCCAAGGATAATGTATTGATGGGCCTAATACCGTATACGACGATGATCTATAATAGAAAGATCAGGCTGAAAATTTTGGGTCTGGAGATAGATGATGATATCTTTGTACCATACGTCATCAGAACTTATCAAAAAGAGGGATTCGTCAGGTAAGGAATCCTCTGCCACAGTTTCTATATTAGTAGAGGGAAGGTCACAAATCAAATCGACAAAAACCAAATATTTCTTGGACTTGGCATGCTCAAACTCCAATTCAAACTCCTGGAGAATAACTATCCATTTAGAGTACTTGCCCCCCAACAATTGTCGTGTAAGGATGTGTTGCATGGGGTTGCAATAAGAAATAACAGTGGTTCTGCCTAATAAGATGTAGTGACAAAAACATTGAATTGCTTGAATAGCTTCCAAGGCTATTTTCTCCACATGCAAATATTTGGTTTCAGTGGTCGAGAGACTCTGAATCAAATAGTATACAACATGTTCATCGTGTGAGTCATCCTCTTGGACTAAAACCATAGAATTGGTAGAGTCCGAAGAAGCTAAGTACAGGAAATAATCTTGACTATAGTCCGGAGGAAACAACATGGGTGTACGGGTTAAGATGAGTTTCAAAGATTCAAAATCTTTGTTTGCAGTGTCGTCCCACACAAAATCATAACCTTTCCTCAGGAGCTGAGTAAATCCTTTCATTAATTTAGTGTAACTTGGAATGAATCAACATAAAAAGTTTGCCTTCCCTTGCAAACTTTGGATTTGGCACAGTGTGGAAGGAGAAGGTAGATTAAGAATGGCCTCAACCTTCAAGGCGTCTACCCTAATCCCATGAATTGACACGATAAAACCGAGAATTCATCCAGATTCCACACAAAAAACACATTCGTGAGGATTCAAACATATGCGATAATAATGACAGCGTAGGAAAATGGCCCGTAGATGCGTCGGGTGATCTTGGTGACGCATAGAATGCGTCAGTAGATCGTCTAAATAGGGTTGTACAATGTTCTTAATATCGTGAAAAGCATAAGACATAGCGTGTTGAAAAGTCACTCCAACATTTTTCAGACCAAAAGGTAGTTTCTGATAAGTAAAGATTCCCCAAGGGAAAATAAAAATAGTCTTATGTTGATCCGTGGGTAAAATGTTGATTTGATTATAGACGAAGAAACCATCCATCAAAGAAATGATTTCACTCCCGACACAGTCGTCAACAATATGGTCAATGAAATGGCTAGGATAATTGTCTTTAGGACAATCTTTGTTTATATCCCTATAATCAACGCAAACACGGGTCGTTCCTTGCTTCTTCACAACGAGAACAAGACTGGACACCCAATTTGTCAAAGCCATAGGATAGATGAAACAAACTTTGAGAAGTTTTTCAACCTCAAGCTTAATCCCATTAGCTTTGTGTGGATGCACTAGGCGAATTCGTTGCCGAACGGGTTTAGCATCCAGGTATGTCTTAATCTCATGCACAATAATGCCGAGATCAATATCAGGAATTTCTTCATAACTCCAGGAGAAAACATCACAAAATTCTTGGAAAAGGGCTTTATAAATACGGACTACATCAACAGAACATGAAGCACATATATGAACATTTTCCATGACTCCGAGCTTGATAAAAATATCAAGAGGGATGGTAGGGGAGATATTACTCAAGTTCCCTTCATACAAAACATCGCGTGTAGGTTTAGGAATAGAGGAAATAACAACAATGGTAGACGGTGTCTACATCCATTGGTAGCTATCTATGGTCTCGGTTTCCAAGAAGAGAATAGAACGATGATGCCCATTATCCCATGGAATCTCTTTCATAGACATGATCATCATGATCATCTTGTCAATAGGAAATATCACATGAAATGGATCAGGAGATGTATCATAGAGAGAAGGAGGAGGAGAAGTTGTCGATTGAATAGCTTGATAAGTCGATTCCACCGGACTTAAAGGCATGTTGTCGCCATAACGATGGTAATCACTAGGGTCAGGTACTATCCACGGGTCATAAGACTCAGGGGTTTCACTAATAGAAGTCGATATCATATTGATCGAGGCGAAAAAAGGAGGAGGAATAGTGGCTGGAGGAATGGGGAAAGTACCCATTAGCGTTGAATCTTTAAGAAGACCCACACCAAAATTCTCATAACTGGGAGGTGTTTTCAAGATAAAAGGGACGTTTCTTGCACGTGAATCAACATTAAAGAAGGTTAGTTGATCGATAGTAATGACCTTTCCTTGGTGCAAGAAACGTAACACACGAAAAAGGGTAGAAACAATTGTATGCATGGAGTCAATCCAGCTACAACCAAGTAAAAGGTTGTAATCAAGAGGTGCATCGAAGACCGCAACCTCGAATTTAACTACTTTACCTTCTAATGTAATAGACAATGAATGAAGAACACCATAAGGTTTGAATCCTGTGACATGAAAAGCTTTAAGAGTATTGTGTGACTCAGTCAGGGTAGGAGAACCAATGGCTTTCCAACAAGTGATAGACATAACACAAGTTGAGGCCCCTTTGTCAATAACGATTCGACAAATATTCTTGTTTTCCACAACAACTTGGATTTGAAACACTAATTGAGGAGGAAGCCTTGGAATATGATCTTCCAAATAAAATATTATCAATTTAGTATCGGTAGGATCAATTCAATTGATATCCTTTAACAACGCCTTCCATTGAGAAGGAAAACTTTGAAGGACTTTGAGAGCCGATGTCGTAGAGGGTGCTTGCGCAAGGTCTTATACAATACTGTAGTTTTGGGAAACATGTGCGTGAGGATTAAAGGATGACTTTCGAACAACGCCCTTGGGATGAGGACGAAGGATGGTATCTAGGCCCGATCATTTGAGATGAAGAGGAACATTTGGAGGTGAAGTTGGTGGAGGAGGTTGAACCAATGGAGGTGGTGCATCATCCACTTTTTCCTTTGAAGAAGAATAATCTTTGTATCGAGTTGTGATGGAAATATCATTCTTTTTGAAGTCACCAGTACACATAAGCACATAAGACGTGGTTGAGGGAGAGGGTTGGTCATGAATGACGAATTGGGCCTGCTACTGAGAAGGGAAAGGTTGTGACAAGATGACGGGGGTAGAAGATGTACTGGTTCCTTGCAAGAACTTAGTAACTTCGACACGTCGTGGACAATCTTTCATGTAGTGATCATCACCATAGATAAGGCAAGGATAATGAGGCTTGCATTTGTCTTTATCATCAGCAAGTTGGGATTTGTTTTTTTTCAGATTGTGGACTATTATTTTTATCTTCCTTATTCCTACCCTTCCCTTTATTTTTGTTTTTATTTTTATCGGTAGGTGTGGATTGAACTGAGTTGACATCATAGGTTTTACCAGGGGAAGGAGTCATATTAGGAGTATTCTATACAGTAAGAGCAATAGATTTGAGATTGGTGTGACTGGCATGTTTAGACTAAGTCTCAGTGTGAAAAGTGTCAATGATGCCATCAATAGTGTGCGAACCTACTGGAGGTGTTGGGGTAGGATTTGTAGACAAAAGAGGGGCATCAGGGATTAGGTCATACAAAGTTCCTGTTTGTGAATAAATGAGATCTAAGTACTGATCATGACTAATCAGCTACTCTTTAGTGACAACACCACCCATGACAACATCACGAGCTATAGGACCAATAAGTGATTTAGTAAACCACTTGGCCAACAACTGGGCATGAAGGGGGACTTTGATTAAGCGTCTTCTCCTCCTCCATTTATGAATGTGATTAGAAATGTGAGTGGAAGAGGATTGTTTGAAAGAACTCAAAATTTTAGTTCTTGTCTCCTAACATATTGGCAATTGGTAATGCATTAAGAAGGCCATGGCTAGAGTATTGAAGTCATTAAAGAAACCTCGTGGTAACTTGATGTACCATTTTGTTGTTGAACCCGTAAGAGTTCCTTGGAAAACACATAATCTTATAGAGTCATCCATCAATGAGTTAGATGAACACCAAAGATGGAAATTCATGACGTGATTATTCGGGTCTTCTCTAGGTCGACCATCAAAATTAGGAATGTGAGATGGTAATTTGGCCGGGATGATGGGCCAGTAAGGATAATGAAAAATAGGATCATTCAAAATCCTAGATAAATCCGGTAAATCCAAAGTAGAAAGAAAAGACAACTGTCTGTTCACTTGAGGAAACTGGTAGTTTTGAGGAGGTAATCCCGTAGATATACCAGTAGGACCATAAGCAGTCTGCAAATAGTTAGATAGTCCTGAAAGATTCGGTTGTGGATGGTTTGGAGCCACATAGCCATAGAAGTTGGTTGATTAAGGAAGCTTCCTTGGAAAGGAGAATTAGACTGCAAATTTGGACCCCAAGTAGGATTCATAGAACCTAGGTATGGTTGCCCGAGATTAGGGGGTACAAAAGCATTAACTTGAGGATGTTTCTCCCCAGACGGTTATTTATTTCCTTGGAAAGGGAGATTCCAAGGTTGAGATTATAACACAGGTATACTTTGGCCATAAACTGGGTTATGGCCTCCAACTTGAGATTTCCCCCCAACTTGAAGTTGCCCCCCAACTTGAGATTTCCCCCCAAGTTGATGTTGACCTCCAACAGGAATCTGATAACCAGAAATGACAAAATGAATGGTGCCTCCAACTTTATTGGAGCTACTAGGGCCATGACGATTAGCTCCTCCAGGCAAAGGTGGAGGAGAAATGTACGGCCCTCCAAAGAGAACCTGGGCGGGTGTAGGAATAAAAGAAGCAGCAACATTGTACCCAGGTGGAATAAAAATATTTGACTCTCCGGTCGAATTCTGGGAGGGATTAGCAATGGAAGTATTAAAATCAATATACCCAGGGAGAAGTGAAGGATTTGATATATATGGAAGTGGTGTTCCAATAGGATCTTGGGTGATCACAGTATTTCTGGCAGAAATCAGCATAGCTTGTGAGACTAAGGTAGAGTCGGTGAACTGTAGAGGAAGGATTGAGTGAGAACCAACCAAAAATTGGTCTAAAACTGCGACGACATTACTGGTTGTGCTAGTAAAATGATCTAAAGGTACTGTATAAGTAGAATACATCACAGGAATTTGTGATGCCATAGGTTTATTAGAACTCATTCCTAGTGTGTCAAAAATATTGTGTCCTAAAGAATGGAGAGGGACAGAGCTAGGATTAAAAATTCCAATAGTATGAACCAGGTCTATAAATGACTCACTTTGAAAAAGTGGATCGTCTACACCATAATTTACGTTAGGTCTAGTAGTTACGTCAATATATCCGTCAGCAACAATGTCTCTCGACGAATTAATTCGAAGCAACTATGGGTCTTACACAACACTCAATAACAGGTTTTCGGGAAGTCTGAATGCTTCCAAGGAATTACGAATTATGATTCCCTCTAAATAATTTGTACTCCCAATTTTAGAGGCTACTTCATTATTGACTTCTCCCATAGGAGAGCCTTCTGGTGAGTTAGGAAGCAAAGGGATGTAATCTTCTAGATCTTCCAAAGGTAGCCCTTGCATACTACGTGAACGATGAAGGCTACACCAAATAAAAAATGAAACAAATATATGGCCAACTAGAGAAACAAAAAACACTCACTAATAAAATCTAGAAATCAAACCAAGCAAACAAACCTTCTTATTTTGAAGTTACTAGTTGGTGTTGAAATCCAATGTCACGAAATCAAGACAAGAAGGGGCTGGGATAAAGCAGGTGGAAAAGTTACGTTAACGACCTGCTTAACATATTTACGCCTTGGTGCAAGCTCCCACACATAATCATGGGTATACCCTCCAAGGAGCCCGAGTGAGTTTGGCCAACGTCGATTCCAAGTACTGTGAATACTTGCCCCTCCACAGTCACCTCATGTAAATACCCTAAAGAGACAGGCCACTAAGGTTACCAATTACTCCAATGATGTCTGAGGAAATAGTTGATAGTCTGATCCATGCACAAAGGTAGGGTATCTAAGCCCGAAATCAACTCGAGAAGGTCCCCATAGGATTTTCTTCTCAAGTGACCCCCAATAATACGTGCAATATCTACACCAAGACCAACAAAGTAGGGTGAGTAACTCTGCCAGTCTTAATGCGACCTCAGGTTTGACCCTTGTGTTAGAAGGGCTTCCTAGGACAAAATTTAGCAAGTGGATTTGAAACTGTCCCTATCACAAGATACTATTGTGTGTTTTGATGCTTTGGAAAGTGTGCCTTTCAACCTATTCCAAAGCACTATCCTAGCTAATGTTGGTGTAAAGAATTTCTAAAAAATAAAAGTTACTAATAAATTTTAGTATTACACTGTATTTTAAAGAGGTTGTTGCTTACTCAAAAAGGAGATGGAGATGAAACTGATGATATGTATGACCTTGACCCAATAAAATGCAATAAGAGATGAAGGTGCAATCTTTCAATTCGATGAACTATAATTACAGTAGGGAGAAGGTATCTTTTTTTAAGTACAAAAGCTATGAAACACAATTTCTCAATTTTTGAATGAACAAAATTCCAAATAATCAAAAGTTACAAAAATTTTCAATTTTCTCTTATAAATATTTGAATGCAACAATTTTCTTGTTAAAAATTACTAAAAATAAAATGATTTTTAGTTCTTCCTTTCTCAAATCAGATTAGAGATGCAATACAGGGAAGAAAATGTAATCCAAGAAAATTAACACACTCACAACCTTGTTCCCAAATCAAACTCACTATGCAGACAAAAACAAAAAAGACAAGAAAAACTCTTTGTCAAATGCAAAGAAAAAATGTTTCTCAATCTATAAACAATCTGGAAAGTGAAAACAATACAAAATTTCAAACAAATTAAGAATCCTTCGTCAAGCAAGAACTCAGGACCAAGATCCAGAGATTATATCCTTGTGACAAAAATTAAAAGCAAAACTTGCAAAATCTACAAAGAAAAACTTTCAATCACTGAAAATAGATCAATTGCAAGCTTTAAACTCATAAATCATTCAAACACTGGTATCAAAAGTTCATCCCAGGAAATTGAGGAAAAACTGGGTAGAAAAAAGTAAAGTTGACACTCCTCAACAAATCCTACAGGAATCGTTGCAGGTGACTGTGGAGCACAGTGTGATGATCTAGGGTCCTCGTAGTATGCCAATTGGGTACAGTTTGACGTCGTCGCCCTGGTCTGAGCCAGCATAGTGCAACATCATAGGATCGTCGCAGTCTATCTATATAGCACAGTGCGATGATCTTTGTAACTAAATAAAAAATGGAGGAAAGACAAAAAATTTAACTGAACTTCCAGACCCGGGGAGTCTAGTTGGATCACCCATAGACTTAGAGACTGAATTTAACTAAAGGAAGGTGGGCTAAAGGAAAGTAAGAGACAAAATAAAAAATAAAGTCATATCCCCAGTATGTTCACCAATTTTGTTGTTGGACTAATCGGTAAGTGCGGACACAAAAAGATCTCCCTAGTTCCACCTGGAACTAGAACAAAACATAAAAGAATATAAGACTTTTCCTAGGCTTTAACTATTGAGTTTACTAGCTAACAAGAGATAGAAAACATACCTTTTAAATGTTTTTTCCTCTTTCCATTTCCATCCTCACTCCATTCCAATGCTCATGCAATATTGAACCTGCAAAGAAACACAATCCAACAAAGTGAAAACAATAAAGTATACTCAACAAGAACCTATGTATGTGATCAAGGAATCATACAATAAAACAAGAATGGTTTTATGGGAAAGAAACATATTGTTGTATCATATTAAATAGAAAGTGGATAATACAACCAAAGCCTTGATGTCACAATGTCCCCTTTCAATGGCGCTTTTCTCTAACACACACACATTTGCTCCAAATCCTTTGAATGAAGAAGATCCACCATGTAACTTGTAGAACTAAAGTAAAGCTCTCAAGAATAATCTGAAGTAGAATTTCTCCATACAAATTTTAGCCTATTCAACCTTAGCCTTTTCCATGAGAGATACCTCCTTATATAGGGTGAAAGAAGGATGGATGAGGAGATTAGGATTATCCCACCAAATCGGAGAAGCGAGTGAGATCCAAACCGTTCGAAGGCCACCTCGTCTTCTAGAACATTTGTGAAGTTTGAATTTTCCTTAGCTTTTAGCATCGTCGCACCCTATACATATGGAAGCCTGTGGAGACGTCACAATCCATCTCTAGCGCAGGGTGCAATGATCAGGAATCGTCGCATGTTAGGGTCCTAACCCGCACATAGGTAGAGAAATATATTTGTATGTAATAAAGGTCAATATTAATAAGGCCTTTCAATAAAATAGAATAAGGCAGATGTAAGAAGACCTAATAGAAGCTTCTGCTTCTAGAAGGATCTTCCTCTAAATGCTTCTTTTGATAGACATATTTAGTATAAATAGGGGTCAAGGGTATGAGAACCCTAGCTTGGAGATTATTGTAATAGAGCGTTGCTCGACTGGAGGTTGCCCCCTCGAAGAGGCCCATGAACATTGCTTTCTGAATCAAAGTTCTATTTTTGTTGTTGTTCTTATATCATTTCTGTGTTATTGTGGAGATTATGCTGGTTATATTATTGTTATTCTGCCATTTCTAGAATTATTTTTTGTTCTGCATACTTTTTATATTTGGTATATTACAAGTGGTATCAGAGTACTTTCCTTGGCAGAAATTGTGGGAAATTGTTTTTCAGGGTAGAGACATATTCTGACGTCTTTAAGCCACAGAGATCTGTCGTTACACACATAAACCCGCGGTTGAGGGATTCATACATGTAAGAAATATAAGTGGTTCTTAAGCGCACATCTGTTGGCCACCCTTGTAACCCCTGTTGGTACCTCTTCGAGTGGTAGTGCATCAAACAACACCTGTGTACGAATCGTCCTAGATTGCCTGAAGCCCTCTTTAGATAAATCGATCGACCGCCTAACTGCTATAGTGCCACCGAGAACGACACTTGAGAAGATACTCTCTAGTACTTGGGTAGTCGGATAGTATGGCTAAGGGTACAGTCTATCATCCTTAGTTATTTCCCTAAGATATTGGGCCAAGTACTACTGTTGGACCCTACACGTATATCATAGAGCTATAGCACAGGGCAAACCCTTATCTTTAGAACCCTTGAATACCTAACCCTTGGGAGACAGAAACATAAACAAATTAAAATAGACAAGAGTTGTTGTTGCACAATTGTGTTCGGGTTGCCAAATCACTACACTTTTATTATTGGTTAAGCATTTGGGGATTTCATCTCTGCAGTATTCTTCAGACTAAAGTATAACTCCGCGGGTGTAAAAAAAAAAAAAAAAAGTCTGGAAATTTCTTCACCATTATTTGAGACTTATTGTTTGAAATGTGATCCTTCTAGAGATGTATATAATGGAATGGGAAAATGTGGAAATTCTTATGCTTATGCACAAAAATCATGAGTAGTGTAGCCTGCAAAGAGAAGTGGACAAGATGTCCAGTGGTGTTCCAGACAACACCTTGAACCTTCCACTTTTGAGCATGTAAAATATCTAATTGAAATATTGCTTATGTCAAAAACCATATTTCTGAAAAGGGTATATACTTCTGATTATTTAATTATGGTAATGAACAAAAATATAATCACATTTATTATTTTTATCTATCCTTCATTGAATATGCATAAATAAGTGTAGTTGTAGTTTATCAACCATGTTACTTTTTGGGTTATCAAACTTCAAAACCGTCCATGGAAACATTTACACATGTACAACAATAAAATCAAACATAAGCTTGGCCTTCAAACATAAGTTTTGCCTCTTAAATGCCCAAAAATCATGGTAAAGAGTGACTTATTAGTCCCTGGAGGAATATCAGAGGTTTGGAATATGAGATATTTGGCAAGGACGATGGACACATCAACCAGTCTCTGTTAGGGTCCTAACCCGCACATAGGTAGATCAATATATTCGGATGTAATAAAGGTCAATATTAATAAGGCCTTTCAATAAAATAGAATAAGGTAGATGTAAGAAGACCTAATAAAAGCTTCCCCTTCTAGAAGGATCTTCCTCTAGATGCTTCTCTTGATAGACATATTTAGTATAAATAAGGGTCGAAGGTATGAAAACCCTAGCTTGGAGATTATTGTAACAGAGCGTTGCTCGACTAGAGGTTTCCCCCTAGAAGAGGCCCATGAACATTGCTTTCTGAATCAAAGTGTTATTTTTGTTGTTGTTCTTATATCATATATGTGTTATTGTGGAGATTATGCTGGTTATATTACTGTTATTCTACCATTTCTAGCATTTTATTTATGTTCTGCATACTTTTTATATCTGGTATATTACAAGTGGTATCAGAGCACTTTCCTTGGCAGAAATTGTGGGAATTTTTTTTTCAGGGTAGAGACGTATTCCGGCGTCTTTAAGCCACAAAGATTTGTCATTATGTGCATAAACCCACGATTGAGGGATTCATACATGCAAGAAATACAAGTGGTTCTTAAGCACACATCTGTTGGCCACTCTTGTAACCCCTTTTGGTACCCCTTAAAGTGGTAGCACATCAGAAAACACCTGTGTACGGATCGGCCTAGATTTCCTAAAGCCCTCTTTATATAAACCGATCGGTCGCCTGACTACTATAGTGCCACCGAGAACAGTACTCGGGAAGATACTCTCTAGTACCTAGGTAGTTGGGTAGTACAATTAAGGGTACGGTCTATCCTCCTTAGTTAGTGCCCTGAGATATTGGGCCAAGTACTACTGTTGGACCCTGCATGTATATCAGAGAGCTATAGCACAGGGAAAATCCTTGTTTGTAGAACCCTTGAATACCTAACCTTTGGGGGACAGAAACATAAACAAATTAAAACATACATGATCTATTGTTGCGCAACTGTGTTCAGGTTGCCAAGTAAATACACATTTATTTCTGGTTAAGAATTTGGGGATTTCATCGCTGC
>SNQJ01S0068277.1:13302-43847 GCA_010110895.2 Picea sitchensis | reverse complement strand
TTCTTTCTTTTCCTTTTTCTTTATTTTTTCTTTTCTTCAAATAATTTGTAGAATGAAACCTTGTTTGCATCCCCAAAATACAAATAAAGGAATAAATTTCCAGTCATCAGTTGATTCTATAAATTATAGGGTTATAACATGACAAACATTATCTGAGAAATTAAACAGGGATAATTGTTTCCTATCGGTTTCTCATTTGTTAAAGGCCACTTATCTCCTCATGTTTTCCTATTCAAGGATGAGAGGAAATATCCCCCATCATAATTAACATGGTTTCTTAAGCATACAACTGTTAATGATTGATGAAATCATATGTAATAAGTAATTTAGGAATTTCCTTTGTGCTTGTAATGTTCTAAAATTAATTTCATTTCCAAATTTACAAGCATGGATAAAGTTTAAGTTTTGGTTGTTTCTTTGGCATAACATCAATGTTTATTTCTTCTCTCATAATAACAATATTGGTTTAGTTCTTTTAGATTTTTCTGTTCCGGTACTGCTGGTATAGAAACTAGTAGTTTGTTGTACCAACAGTACAAATATTTAAATCTTTTTCGAGGGTGCTTTTTGTAGGATATTTTCAACATCTCTCAGCTTTGGCATACTTCATTTTCATCCTTCAATCAACATGCACCAGTTCCACATAGTCCTTTTTCAACTTGCAACAATTTTTTGTGCTAATAAGAGTTTGCATGAGGACATTGTTATTGGACAAATTGGTAAGTGAAGACACAAACTAATCTCCCTAAATTCAACAAGAAATTAGAACAAAACAGAGCAGAATACAATATTCTCCTTAGATTTCATTGTAGTGTAAACTAGTTCAGAGAGGGATAAATGACATACCATTTAAACGTCGTTTTATCCTCGCTAACATCGTCCTTGCTCCATCTTTGGATTTGTGGGATGATGAACCTATTACGAAGCACAAACCAACAAAGATGGATAACAACAATATATATATTCCAATGAAGCCTATGCATAAGATCAAGGAGTTATACAATAAAAATGGAGACACCTTTATAGGGAATAAATGTATTACTACATTATATTGATGAAAGTGGAGAATACAACCTATGCCTTGATGTTGGAAGGTCCCTTCCAATGGCCATTTGCTTCAACACACATACCTTTGCTCCAATGCTTTTGATGAAGAGTATTCACAACCTGACTTGGAAAGTAAAGCAAAGCTATCACAAGTACAATCTTCAGCAGACTTCTTCATACATAAGGTATCCTAGCCTTTCCCATGAGAGATCCCTCTTTATATAGGGTGAAAGAGGGATGGATGAGGAGATTAGGATGATCCCACTAAATCATAGAAGCGAGTAAGATCCAAACCGATCAGAGGTCACCTCATCTTCTAGAAGATTCCATTCAATAACTTTCATGAATTTCACCTTTTTCCCTTGTTTTAGCATCATCGCACCCTAAGCACAAGCAACCTATGACGACGTCGTAGTCCAATTTGGTGCAGCATGCAATGATCAAGAATCGTTGCACCCCAAGTCTTTAGCAAGGTGCAACGATCTCCTTTGATAGATATTTTAAGAAAATAAAGATGATTCAATTTCTCATGGAGAAAGTCTCATTTAACGGCTTTAGGGAACACATAAGTGAGTCATACACATATCCTCAGTTGATCATAGGGGTGACCAAAATAATGTGTAACAGAATGCCCCCCAAAGTATGAAGTTGGAACATGTGACACCGGAAATACTTTGTATAATGTGTGTGTCGAGAATAAGGAGCACATCGATCGGGAACTTGCAAACAATCAAGCATCTACATAATAATATACCATTTTCTAAGGTAGGCATTCCCATACTCAGACTACAAGTGACCCTAATCATAAGTGTCAAATGAGTCATGGCCACCAAACATACACTCTGGATCCATGTCATCATGATTCAACATAGCCACGAGAAATACACTGTGGATCTATGCTCTAAAAACTCAAATTTGGACATATCCAAGAGACATACATGGTGGATCTATGTGTCAGTAAAGACTTATGAATACTCCATCACAACCTAGACTGATATGGTGATATCCAAGGTCTTCAATTCCATCATCTCAAAGTATGAATCTAGCCATTTGATTATAGGTGTTGAATTCAAACATGGTAGAAACCACTTGATTACCGATCATTAATGGATACCGTTAACAAGTGCGAGGGAAATAACCATTGATGTCAATCACCCCCAAGGTGCTCTAGTAAAATCCAACGAATGTGAATTAATGAGTTGAAGTCAAACACTCGATGGAATATTCCAATCAAGGGCCAATGATGTGAACACACTGTTGAAAACGAGGAAACCTGCCATTGAGGCATGCAGGTTCCAAGGTACTAAATGATTTATAAGTCTAATTCCTAGATAATGAGTTGAAGTCGACAGGAAAAGACTCGTCATAGGAGGGCCTTAATGTATCCCCCATCAATGAAATGAAACATGTAACATATTTGAAGTAGATTAGAGCATAAAGTGATGCAGGATTGACTCAGGGAAGGCTGACATGGGAAGAATTTGAGGACTGCAGATGGTTGACTCGATAGAAGGCTTGTTTAGGTTGAACTTCTCTTGAACATATGAATGAAATGACAATTGTCTTGGCAGCATTGACTCAAGGAGGACCCAACATATGGACTTGTGGATGGTCAAACGAGATACAAATGGATTTCCCAACCCGAATACAATGATGAACATGGATGTCATGTTCAAGAGAGACATACTACCACTAACATAAACACATATATACATTTCTTTACCAATTTCCCCCCACCATTTATGGAGAGTACCTCTTTATTTTTACGCAAGATTTAGGAGGATAACATATTCTTGTAATGTAATCTCATCCTTCGGATGAGTCTCTCAGAGTATTTTTAACAAACCCTAGGAAGGAGTGGTTCGGTCCCATATGGGCCTTTCGATGCTTGTTATACAAGTCCAAAGAAAGAAAACTCAGGGGTTTTTCATGTTTAGAGAGTCTGAGAAACACTTAAATAAAACTCCAAAATGTCATTTTTCATAAATTAGTCCAACGAGACCGAAAAAGATATAATCTACCGCTCATCAGACATTTTCTTCAAATAATTTTACGAGCGTGAAAAAAACAAGGTCGCTCAGCTATCTTTTCATGTTTAGGGAGCTTGAAAAGATCTTAAAGGAGACTCCATAGGGTTTGTTTTTCGTATTTCCATTATGAGTCCAAAAAAATGATAAAAGGTTACTCTATTACATTCTCATAGTTTCATGAGCGTGAGAAAGAATAAAGACCATGCTCAGAGTTTTTCCTGAAAATCCCTAAAAGTATATATATATATATATCATAAAAACATGCAAAAATGACCAAGAAGAGGTGATCCATATCAAAATCCGGTCTTTAGATCTCTCAACCTGCAATATCAACACTTTGCAAAGTTCATTAGGTTTATGACATAGGTGAAAATATTTAAAAATTAATTTAATTTAAAATTAAAATGGTAAAAATAAATAAAATAGGTCAAAACTAGTTCATTTACCATTTCATTTGCATTTTCACCAAACTAGTGCCAAAAACCCTTTTTTTCCTTTGATTTTCAAGTGATGATTTTGGAGCACTCGATGGATGATTTCTCGAGCCGATTCTGTGAGATAGGTATTCTTCCTCCCCTCTCTCTTTTCATTGTAAAATTTTCAAATTTTAATGGTTAAATTTTGAGTTATGAGCAATTTTCCGAGGGAGATTGCGCTTTGAGATCGTCGCAGGCCCTCCCTATCATGAACTGTGATGATCCTAGATCACCGAAAGGTTTCTACAGTTGGGGTGCGATGATGCGACATTGTGGGAAAAGGGCCCCTGCCAACTAAAAAAACTAAAAAGAGAGAGAGAGAGCTAAGAAAACTTCCAATTTTGAAAATTTGATGAACCAAATAATATTTTATTGTTGTTTGGCAGATTTTCATTGGTCATCATTCTTGAATGGAGGGAACAAGAGCATGAGGAGGAATATTACTTTGTCGGGAATGATTCAGGCACTGTCATGGGACTCCGAGAGTGTGGCTTGCTAAATGTTTTCAAAGTGCAGGGCAAGAGGGCCCAATTGGTGCTATTGGAACACTTACTCTGCATGTGGGATGTTAATGAGCAAGAATTTCATTTCAGGGTGCATACACTTACTCTAGAGATTGATTCCATCTACTTCTTGACTGGGTTATCTCGTCGAGGCTCTCAAGTGTCACTATCGGGAAGCAGAGGCGATGGTGAACCCATGGATTATTATGTAGCACATCATTGCATACCTGGTACAAAGAAACATAGTGGTAAAGTTGTCATAAAGGATGTTTAAGACTTCCCTTTGAGGACTATTTTGTATACTATCACTCATATGGCAGGGAGTGTGGCTCCTCACATGGATTTACAAAGCCATTTTTAGTATGCTATTGAGTGTATGGAGCCCCGGGTTTTCAATTGGTGCGAGGGTCTTCTAAAAAACATGAAGAAACAATTAACAAAGTGTAGGATCGGTCGATTGAAACAATTCGGGTATGGATATATTTTGGTATCCTTCTTCCTAAATAGGGTCCCCGTTTTTCACCTGCAGCATGTGGAATGGGGAATACCCGCTCCACAGGATCCTCGAATGAAGAGATGGGTAGACTTGATGGCATTTCATGGTGGTGTTCCAATTGTTACACATGNGGGTTCTCAATGGGGAGAGATAGGTAAAAATGATTTTTTCATTATATGTTGTTTTTGGTATTTTAATTATGATTTTTTTTTGTTATGTATCCGAGACTAATCAAGTGCTCTCAACAATGCAGATGTGGTGCCTTTTAGGCTTCCAAGATCATCTCCTATTGAGAGACGTGGAGAGATAGGCGCAGTGGTGGGTCGAGGGGTAGAAACTGAGGATATCGAGGAGATCGAACAAAACCTTGAGGGATTGACCATGAACATCCCTGACATCACTATGGACGAGTTACCTCAACGCTACCAATGCCATATAATTGGCGTGTCAGCATCCATTGGTTGACTGCTCCATCATGTAGCACAAGCAATCGTTTGTTATAGCGAGAAGAATCCTTGATACATATGTATATGAAGCCATGCGCTTCACCATTTTGGTCTCAGGACAAACACTTTTTGTAACTTTTGACCTTATAATATAAAACTTCTACTGGATTACTTGTCTTTTAAATGTGTGTTTGGATTTATAAATGGTGCAAATGTCTATCTAAAACATAATTAGCCAATGCATATGTTAATGTATTTAGATATCTAGGAATGTGTTTATGTTCAATGTAATCAAAATGTCTTTCCAAGAGGAGAATTCTCAAGTATACCCGTAACAATGTAGGACTTCAGATGGAATAAACGTTGCTCAATTGCAACACCACTAGTTGCGAATCAAGAAGTACAATTAAATGATGGATTCCAAATAAAATGGTGTCAATTAATAACTCAATAACTACACTGTATTCTGTGATATTATTAGTTGCACGACCAAGAAAAATACTGTGTATATTGATCAACTCATCCGTAGGTGCATAGATTTCCCATGAAACAGACACTGGATTTTGAGTATTGTGACTAGCACCATCAACAAAGCCGATATAGGGTAGTGAGAATTCCGACATCTGGAAACCAAGCATAAGGCAAGGTAAGCAGCTTAAAGGTAGAGTAAGAAATGACAAAAAGCACACACTAGAGTATGATACACTAAAACACAAAGCACTCATGAAAAAACACTTTAAGCATAGTACTTCTTTAGGTAAATCCCATTTCTGGGTTCACCCAAAGGGATTCCATCGTAATCTACCAACTCATAAGCCCCTTTCTCCAACACTCTTTTAACGATATAAGGGCCATGCCACATGGGCTTGAATTTACCGCCCCCCAATAAGTCACGATCTTGTTCATAAAGGAGAACTAAATTGCCCTCAGAAAAAACACGTGGTTTGACATGTTTGTCATATTGAGCCTTGACAAGTTTCTTCTGGGTTTCTATGACTAACGCAACATCATGATGAGTCTCGTCTAATGGCATTAAATACAAGAGACGTTCTTCTTCAGCTGTGGTGTTGGGGAGAAGTTCAACTAGTTTCAGAGACGATATTCACATTCAATCGACAAAATGGCTTCGATACCATACACTAACTGGAAAGGCGTGAACCCCGTGGAATATTTAACGAACGTCCAATAGGCCCATAATGCCGAAAAAATCATTGTGTGCCAGCTTGACTTGTGGATCCCTAACATTTGTCGAAGCATAGTAGTTAAAAATTTGTTGATTTCTTCAACTTGGCCATTGGCCGCTAGATAGTAAAGGGTTGAGTTTTCATGTCGTAAACCAAACTTATCGGTAAGCTCAGACATCATGAAATTGCAAAAATGGCTTCCATGGTCGGTGACGATGGCTTGCGGGACACCTAACCTAGTGACGATATGATTGAATATGAACAATGATGAAGTTTTCCCAATATTATCAAATGTAGGCATCACCTCGACCCATTTAGTGAAATAATCCACAACCACAATAATGTATCCATGCCCCCCGACCGAGTGAGGGTTACATGTCATGAAGTCAATGCCCCATTTAGTGAATGGACCAACGAAGACTATAGGGTAAAGAGGAGAAGGATGTGATCGAATCTTATTGTTATACGTTTGACAAGCGTGGAATTTATGAATGGAATTAATGCAATCCTTAAACAATGAAGGTCAGAAGTAACCATCTTGTAAGATCTTTTGGGTAGTGGCATACCCAGACATATGACCACCACATGCTCCAGAATGATAGTCATTTAAAGCTTTCTTGGCTTCATCATAGGTTAGACATCATCAAAATATAGAATCAATACCACGATGGTAAAGGGTATTGTTGGGCCCGAGATATGATCAATTTGTGACAGTTATTAGACACTTTTTTTCTAGATGTACATATGTGTTTTTCATGTTTTGAAAGAGATTTTTGAATAATTTTATATTAAAATGGTATGATCTACACCAGGTACGTATAATTCATGTTTAATGATTGTATTGAGTATAATTCATCATATTTTTACGCTTCCAAGGATCTGATTCATGTTTTTTGATGTTACAGGGAGAAAACGCACCACGTTTCTGCTTCCAATGACACCCCTTCCAGCACTCATTTCAGTACCCGATTCGACACTCCTTCCAACACTACGTATTGCACAAAAACGGAGGGTGACTTGGTTGTTATGGTATTGGTGACCAGTGATGGACAAATTGGGAACGTGGGTTTTGTTCATTCTTGCCCCCTCCAGCTACTGAGCTCCCAACAACTCAGTTTTAGTTGTTCAAGAGGGCGATTATTGGCTTGCTCCGTTTTATCAGTTAGGGAATCATTTAATGGAAATTTTCGAATTTAGAAGTGGTTCGACCCTCCTGTGGTCGACCACTTTGTCTGTAAACATTATAAATACCACTGAGGTGGTCAAACATAAGTTAAGTAGCATAAGTATTAGTGTGATAGATAGAAATTCGTTTTTACTATGTTTTGCCATTTTACATTGCCAGATTACACAAGAACTGCGTTCTTGAGTTTTTATGGTGAATTCATCTCGTTGAGCATGTGGTGTGCTTTTAGAAAGTGACCACGACTTGCTGGGGGGCCCACCAGCAGTCTGGTAACTATCTTCGTGTTTGTTTATGCATTTTATAGTTTAGTTGTTCTCTTTATTTTCCTGTACATGCATTTTTATTATGTTAATTAGTTTGTTGTTATAATTTAATTGCTTTGACTCTCTTTTGTAGGTTAGTATGATGAATTGTGTTAGCATGCATTAATATTGTAGTTAGGAAGGATCTGCAGATCCCTAGACTAACCCCATGTATAGTTAGAGATTAAATTACGTTTTCATTTATGATTTTAGAATCAAGTTTAAAATAGAGTTTTAATTACAATAGAACAAAGTTTTTATTTGAGCTTTCTTTGACAAGGATTTGATGGATGGATAGGATCAATTTCAGTTTTTAATCATAGCTTGCTTATTTCATTTTTTATGTAGAATTGGCTTAGCTAGTTGTTGATTAATGTAGTTGTTAGTTTACTTTTTAATTTATGTTTTTTAGCATTTTCTTATTGCAGTTCGAATTGTTAGAGTAGATATAGCATAGTTGTCAATTTATGAAATTTTCTTTCTAGAATTAAATTGCAATTATATTTCTTAGTTAATGGTTGAATCTAGTTTTGCTTACATAGTATAGAAGTACAATGATAATCTCGTTATATTGTTGATGGTTAATACATGAATATGCAGGGTAATTGATGATTGCTTTTGTCATGGCTAAATTCTCATTGGATTGTTTAATCCATACCTTTCACTTTGCTATTGAGATTAGTGTTGAGCTTATACCACTTGAATTGTCCTTTGTTTTCAAGTGCCATCGAGATATCATACGACACCAGAGACATTCACACAACCACCAACGTTATGTTTGAGTTTTCATAGATTTAAAATATAGTTTTCTTGCTTTCATAGATTAAGAAATTGTTTTCTTGCTTTCATAGATTAAAAGAATAGTTTCCTGCTTTCATAGATCAGAATATATAGTTTCTTGCTTTCATAGATTAGAGTAAAGTTTTATTGTCGTTGTAGGATAGATAGTCTTTTGCTTTGATAGATCAGATGAGTAGTTTTCTTATCATAGATTAAAGGTTAGTTGTTAGTCTTTCTTGCTTTCAATAAAATAGATTTCCTTTCATGAATTAGAGATAGTTTTGAAATTTGAGTTAAGAACATAGTCCACTTGCCTCTTAGGCTAGATAGTTGTTCAATGAGAAGTTTTTATTTTGATTACTTGTAGTAGAAGTTATCTTAGAGTAGTTAGTTGTCTTTGCTTATTTTCTTTAATAGGTTAGTTAGTTGTCTTTTCTTACTTGCTTTAATAGGTTAGTTAGTTGTCTTTGCTTGCTTGTTTATTTGCTTTAGTAGAATAGTTGCTTGCTTGTTTATTTACTTACTTTCATAGGGTAGTTTCTCATTGAATGTAGGTTGGCAATTTAAAGTAGTTTGCTTTGGTTATTTTCTTATGGTTAATAGTTGTTTTTGCTTATTGTCGAACTAGTTTGCTTTACATAGGGTTTTTACTTGCCTTTCTTAGAACTATCCATCGATCCTTGGCCCAAAAGTACTTAGGTTACATAGTTTTAATTTGCTCAATAGGGTTTACTCATTAGATAAGTTTGCTTGAGTAGATTAGCCTTAGATAGCTATCTTCCTTAGTTAAGCTATACTCCTACCAGCCCTTCTACCTTTGACATATATTTTTCTACAACTCTAAGTTTACTTTCGTCGGGTTGACAATTTAATTGAGGGTTTTTAGTGTGTTTTTAGTGCATATATAACACCCATCATTTTTGGCGTCGTTGCCGGGGAGTTGTCTTAAGGTAAGAAATAGTTAGGAAATAGATCATCCTTAGACCTTATAATTAGCTTGGTGGCGGGGGAGCTTTAAGACGAGAGGTAAGAACCTGCGCATCTACTGTAACAGGTTCCCCCAAACCGAATAGTAGTTTTTATTTTTGTTTTTGTTTATGAATAGACCTAGAAACCAAATGGTATCTTTTTCTTTTGTTTTTTCTTTATTTCATGAATAGGCCTAGAGATCCATAAGGTAGATATATTAAATCTAAATCAGACCTTTCAACCAAGGTTCCTTCCGATCTCTTTGGGGGAAGGAACGTTCCACTTATAAAATCCACATACCGATACCGAAAAACAGAAGCTAGCTCAACTCAAAGAGCTAAAATAGTCTCTGAAGAGACTAACACAAGGAGAAATATAGAACAAGAAATTCGAGCATCAATCATATTAGGACAGGAGGCAAGACCACTTGAGCCTTCCATAGAACCAAACAATACAACCTTTTCTTTTACACCACCACTAGGAGATCTTAATTTTGAGGACATCATAGACCCTGAACAGGTGAATCTTTTGTTTGGTAGTTCAGTCGATATAATCATCTCTCAAATTGACACAGAAACTTTGGCACCAACAGTCTCAACCGGCTCGAGTAGAGTCTCAGACATCCAATCCATAGGAAGACCTTTCCATCAAAGGGAAACCTTGTTCTCTTCAAAGATAAAACCACCTAGGTACTCTCTTTTTGGAAATCAAGCCAATATGGATGATCAGGAAGACCATAACAATGTAAGACATGGGGAGGAAGAAGAAACTGGAAACCAAACTGAAACTACCTTTGGGTTTCCGATTTTAGACACCACTCCAAATGTCAACATGAAGAATATTCCTCTCTCAGTACTGCCTACCTTTTACGGTAAAACAGTGAAGATCCAGACACCTTCCTATTTGAATTTGACATCTTGTGTAGGAGCTACAACTACATACAAGATGCCCAGAAATTAAAACTATTTCCTGCCACCCTCAAAGACTCTGCACTAAGATGGTTCATGGGGTTGGGAGAATCTAGTATTAGATCTTGGGAGGCCATGAAAGACATATTTCTTAAGAAGTACCAAGACTACTACAAGACCAAAGAGTCTCGTAATGACATCTTTAAAATCCAATAGTTAGAAGACGAGACCCTTGAAGATTATATGGAAAGATTTGGCTATATCTCCCAGAAGTCAAAATACCATGACCTACCAAAGGATGCAATTAGGGCTCTTTTCCTTAAGGGAATTTTATAAGAATACCTAGAAATGCTTAACCTGATGGAATCAGGTGACATCTCTCATAAACCATTTTCTGAAATATGTGAAATGTGTAAAAATTACCCAAGAAGTAGATCCAAAACATGAAAGAATGTTCGGGACCCTTACAATAGAAGCTTAAAACTAGTTAGTTTAGGTGGTATCACAAGAGCAGAGATAAGGAACATTTTAGAAAACTTCATGACAAATATCTTAAGCACAATAGGTTCCTAGTTGTACACACTAAAAATAAAAAAGAAACAAGAGGAGGAAAATGCAACAATGAGCATATATTGCCCAAGATGTCGGAGGAAGCATTCCTCAAGGGAATGCCCCTTAGATAACATTTCAGTTTGTGGCTTCTGTATAGAAGACCATGTAACTGAAAAATGTCCATCATTGGCTGGTTTATTATCCATCTATAGGAGTGGAGATCCTGGGGAGTCTTCTTATTCACCTAGGAGGCCATGGCAACCTAGGAACCAACCCACATACCCAGATCTCCAATCCCAAGTTCCACCCTATTATCAACAACAACAGTGGAATCCATTAGGTTAGAAAAATTAGTCTACTCAGTACCAACATCCTTGGATTCAAGGATGGAGGGGAGGACACAACCAAATAAACCCTCAAGGTCCACCTATCCCTATGTCCAACCATCATTATCCTCAGTTCCCACCGAACACTCCACAGATTCTGCCAGATTTTGTTCCGCCACCTTTACCTCCTATTCCACAACAACAACCGCTACAATATCAAAATGAAAGCTCCCCGAGACCAACACAATTACCGGCACAACCAGTTCCGAATCATAATAATAAGCCCCCTCAACCTATTCACAATGTTGAGATGCAGGCCTTCCCGACATATGTTATTACTCCCATTCCATTACAAGAAATTCAATTAAGATCGAGAAAAGTTCTGGAGAGGCAAAGACCTTCAGTAGTCATCCAGGAAGAAGAAGAAGAAGAAACCACCAAACAACCCATGTATGACACTAGGTGGGAAGATGTTATTATCTCGAAGAATCAAGGACCCAACCTTCCCCAAAATGAACCTTCACAAATTATGAAGGTCCCTCCTTATCTAGACCAATTGGTAATCGAGAAACCTACCAGCCAACCAGAGTTTGACATTTTGAATGAGTTGAAAAATATTTGTGTCAATATTCCCCTGCTTCAAGCCATTAAAGACATTCTAATCTACAGTAAGGTAGTCAAAGAAATGTGTATCAAGAAGCTAGGTAGGAAGCAAAAGGATCCCCCTACAGTACACTTGATAGGAGGACTTTCTGAGTACATATTAGAGCAGCCCAAACTAGCAAAATATGGGAACCCAAGAAACCCCGTAGTGACCATAACCATTATTGAGGTCTCCATTGGAAACACTCTCATAGACCTAGGGGCAGCCATTAATGTTATGACCACTACTACCTTGGAACAATTACAGTTACAACCTCTTCTTCGACCTACCCCAACCATTTTGGAATTAGCAGATAAGACTAGGGTTATACCTGAAGGAATTTTAGATGATATCATGGTTACTTTAGCCTCATGGGAGTACCCATCATCAGACTTCCACCCCCCAAGACTTAGAAAGAGGTGAGAAGCTTTCCTGGACATGCCAGATATTACCAACAGTTTATTGAAAATTTTACAAAGATTGCTGCACCTATGTTTAGATTATTAATAAAAGATGTTGATTTTGTTTGGATTGAGCAATGTCAAACTGCCTTTGAAACCTTGAAAGCTAAGTTGTCTGTGGCACTAGTTTTTAGAGGGCCCAATTGGAATCTCCCATTTCATATATCCACTGATGCCTCTGACACCGCAATAGGAGGGGTATTAGGGAAGAAAGAGGACCAACAATCCTATGCCATTTATTTCGTAAGCAAGAACTTGTCCCCTGCCGAGTTAAACTATATAGTTATCGAGAAAGAGTTCTTGGCAGTTGTTCATGATATTAACAAGTTTCGTCATTAAATTATAGCTTATGAAGTATTTTTACATACCAATCATTCAACCATTACATTCCTCATGAATAAACCCATAACTAATGGCCGAGTGACTAGGTGGCTTTTGTTATTGCAAGAATTTAACATCATTGTGCTTGGCTGACTTGGAAAGGATAATGTAGTAGCTGCCTTTCTTTCCCGAATTGAGGATGATGATATCGCTGTAGATGATAGTTTCCTAGATGACCTCTTTTCCCTTTCTGTCAATACCCCATGATTTTCATATATGGAAAACTATCTGGCCACTAGGAAGTTACCGTCTCATTTGTCACCTCATGAAAAGCAGAAAATTATTACACAAAGTGATAACTACTCTTAGGTTGGTCATGATCTTTTTTGCACATGTCCTGATTTGATTATTCGTAGATGTGTCCAAGAGGACAAGGTACCTGAAATACTATGAAGTTGTCATGATGGAACATGTGGTGGCCATTTTTCTGACAAACGTACAACATTTAAGGTGTTACATTCGGGTTACTATTGGCCTAGCATTTTCAAAGATGCTGCCAAATATGTGAGAAGTTGTGACGGTTGCCAAAGGATAGGAAGACCTACGTCAGCTGACGAAATTCCTTTGCGTGCCCAAGTTATGATAGAACCCTTTGAAAAATGGGCCCTCAACTTTGTAGGACCAATTTCACCCATGTCACATAGGAAGAGCTATATTTTGGTTTGTACGGAATATGTCACCAAATGGGTAGAGGCAAAAGACCTATTCCGGGCTACAGAGAAGTTTGTTGTCGAATTCATCTATGAAGACATATTTACCCACTTCGGTGTCCCTCGTGAAATTGTTGTCGACCGAGGCACTCAATTCACTTCCAAGTTGATGAAAGAGCTAACAGAGAAATATGGGATTAAACATTGTAAATCTTCTCCATACCACTCGCAAGCCAATGGTCAGGTAGAATCCACAAACAAAGTTTTGGAAGCCATATTGACCAAGACTGTTCAATTACATCACCGAGATTGGGCTGATAGACTCGCAGAGGCTTTGTGGGCATACCTGACTACCTGGAGGAATACCACTGGGCATACCCCTTATGAGCTAGTGTACGGGAAACATGTACTTTTACCAATAGAATTCCAAGTAAGGACCTTCTGTATTGCCACAGAATTAGGATTGAACCTGGATGAGACTCAGAAGCAACGAGCCCTACAATTCAATGAGTTGGATGAAATCAGGCAAGATGCCATCCAACGAACGATATTATTCCAAAACTAGAGGAGCAAGTGGCATGACAAGTTTATTAAGAAAAAACACTTCCAACATGTTGATTGGGCTCTGTTGTTTGTTTCCTAAATCAAAACCTTCAAAGGAAAACTTACCACTCATCGGTTGGGCCCTTATGAGGTAGACACTGTATATGACAATGGAGTTGTAAAAATTAAAACAATTGACGATGGATAAGTCTCCTTTGTGGTAAATGGACATTGACTTAAATTTTATCATAAGCCCATTTCCAGAGAGGATTTTATATAGGTCATGTCAATCAACAAGGCATTGGCCTTAGTAGATGGGGAAGTCCCCCCTTGTTCTTGAAATTTTTTCTGAATTTCCTATTGTATATATGTAAATAGTTTTTGAATTTTGTTAATAAGGCAATTCTAGAGATTTTTGTAAGTATTTATTTCCCCAGGAGTACACAATTTCAAGGATCTTTCTTCCAACATTGTTACACTTGAATTTTGTGTCTGCTAAAGCATCAAATGAATATTGACTTACTGTAATTAGCCATATTTTTGCAAGAATTCTCATTTTTAGGCATTCTAAAGTAGTTGCTCTTGAAACTCTTCACCACTGTATAAGGAGGTGATACCATAACTATTAAGCCTAGAGGTCTCTTGTATAGTTTTTCCAAGAAACCTGAGTGAGTGAATCAAGTTTCTTTATGAAAGAGTAACATGGAGGTCTAATTAGCCATTAGTCATGGAAACATCATAATAACTACAAAAGAAGAAAGTAAGTTGAGCCTAGAGATACCTTTCTGTTCTTTCTCAATGTTACCATCCACTACACACTAAATAGCTTGAGTATATCATATATTTAGATAGGCCACGTTTTCTTAAGTACCCCTTACATCAGGACAATCCCTAAGTAAAATAACGGAAAGTCATCCTCTAACATAAATACCATCCCAATTGAAAAAAAGAAAGAAAAATTTGTTTTCAAAGCTGTTCCCCCATCTTCTTGCATAAAGCAATCTTATACTAATATCTTAAAGGATGGAGGGCCAGTCTATGAGGTTTTAAGAGGCTAACCTACCGGGATACTGAATAGGTTTGTTGGCAGCGGGTACCAACCTGTGGTATGACTAGGTAAACCCGCGCTAGAGTACTGAATAGGCTTGATGGCAGCGAGGCATTCTACCTAGCGAGGATGATAATCTGAAAAAAACATAAATAATAAATTTAAACTTGTCCTGATGTATGGAATTACTTGTAGACAAAGCTGACATAAAATATGTGTGGTTAAGATAAGGTTAATGAATCTCATACACTTTCCATTGGGGAATAACTCTAAGACTATCTTGAAACTCTCTTGCCTATCTCTTCTTATCTATATATAGGATCTCTTATCCTATCGGTGGGGCCATATTCTAACCGTCTTATCAGACCAATCTGTGAAATTTATTTCTACACTTGACATAGTATAAATCTTCGACTATTGGGGGATACTGACTGGTTTCCTATACTTTTGATTGCGAGGTGTCACAATACTTAGGTGTGGGGGAGGGGTTCATGAGCTTACAAATGATCATTGCCTAGAGAAATAAGTCTTTGCAAGAATTTTTGTATTATTTCCATGATACAGGTTATTACATTAATAGTCATTTTATTTTAAAAATTCTAAACTCCTGTTTGCTATAAATTACTGAACATATGCCTAACAGACCAGATCACTTTTTTCGGTTTATCTTTCATTACAAGCTGTACATTGTAGTTTTTGCAATACATCTTTTTACTTGCTATAACCTGTTCATTGTAGGTTTGACATTATATGTCATATGCAAGAGGATTGAGTGAGCATGGTGGCAAAATCAACAACAAGGGAACATTCTACCTCTGCTCATTTACCACTGTGATTGTCAAAAACACTTCAAATTTGCAGGCTATCCGTTATAGGAACTGAAAATGTATTTAACACAGAGGTACTGGATGAAGTATAATATGAGGTGCCATATGAAATGCCGTACGAGGTGTCGAACGAAGTGCCATGTGAATTACACACCAGTAACTGTCCTAGATTCCAGGTAACCAGAACTCAATTACATTCAATTGAATTGGTTGCGGACATTGATTGTAGATGCTCCATATTTTTATGATCAAATGTCCAAGTTAAAAGACTTGGACATTGATCTAATCATGCATCATTACATTGCTCCAAAATGAGTCGTCGAATTCGAATTCTCCACACATGGAAGCTCGCGCGCACATATGTGCAATGTACTCCACTATAGGTGCATTCAAAATCGGGCTGGGAAACCATTATCTCCATTTCACCTTTGCCAATTTCTCTGCCCCACATTAAGGAATTGTGCCCAACCTTTTCCATTTCTTCCCCTATTCAAATCACGCTCAGTCCGTGCCCAATTCATGCCATCTCTTGGCCTGTTTGCACCCTTGATTGGTTAATTTCACCTTTGTCACAATGCCCAGGAGATACAAACCTTCTTCCTATGAGGATTTGTTTGCCATTCCCAAATTTTCACAATGCAGAGAAGTGTTTTTGCATGCAGGTTGGGGGCCATTTTTGTCTAACTTGCAGGGCCATGATGACAGCCTCTCCATGCAATTCACCCTTGGTTTCAATGGGAAGACAACACATGTAGGGTCTCTTAACTTTGAAGTTTCAGAAGAGTCCATTGATGCAGCTACAAAGCTCCCAAGAATGGGAGATAGATGGTTCAAAAACCACCAATTGTCATGCTCAAGTTATAACAGGGTGTTTAAGCCCGAATTCGAGAGAATTTCAGGAGCAAAAGGGTATGCTAAGGAGTGGATAAAGGTGGAATTGATCAACCCCCTCATCGTCATCACAAGGTTAATTACATGTGAAGGTAGATAATCCACCTTCAAAGCTTGTCATTTCAGATTGTTGGCTGATTTTTTGTTCAACAAACCTTTGAACTTCCCCTTCTATTTTCTCAAAACATTGGAGAAGATGTCCTCTCAAGTGAGGAAGAATGTGACTAACCCCTACAACAGTCTCTTTCACCATGGCTTTATCAAACTCCTTGTTCTAGCCGAACTAGAGAAACATAGGAAAACTTGGGATGCCTTTATCTACCAATTTGCAAACCCTCACTTGACAGTTAAGACCAGAAAAAAATCCACTTAGCCTAAAAACTATCTCTCCATCGAAACCTCGCTCTCCAAGAACTCCAAACCCCGTTGCACAAATCCTCTCTTGCCGGAACAATGCAAAAATCTTGTTGATATCCCTACTTCTTCATTGGGTAAAAAGACCAAGAGCAAAGACCAAAAGAAGCCTGTTGTTACCCCCCCAATGCCTTCACTCTCTCTTGATCCTACACCTAAGAAGCCCCAAGAAGTAATTCAACAAGACTTTCCCATTATTCCCACAAATAGGAGGGGGGGCAATCAATTTAGTAAAGGACCCTTTCGAAAGAATACCCGGAGTACAAGAGACAAACCTTATGCAAAACCCATGCCTACTTCAGATCCTATCCAATTATCCTCCGATCTTGAGAGCCCTCACAAGAGACATAAGGAAGTTTCTGCAGATAAATTAGAGACACTAAGGAAAACAAAATCAAAACCTACCTCTCCTTACCAATCCCCCATCACTCCTACTTCACCCATGCCTACTCTAGATCCTAAATTGTCCACATCCCTAAAAGAATCTAAGCCTTCCTTAGAGATCACTGATTTTGCCCCAACCATTGAGAAGCTACAAAAAGAAAACCATAATCTTCTCCAACAGTTGGAGGAAAGGAAGACAATAGATGCACACCTTCATCATGATATTGTAGTCCTCCAAGCAAAGGTTAATTCTCTTCAACGATTGGTCGATAAAATGACCAAATCCAACTGCAGCCTCAGAGCACTGTTGAAGCAACATAAGAGGCACATGGATAAGTCTTCACAACAAGAAGGAGAAGCTTCCCAAACTAATCCTTCTCATCAAGCCTAGTCATGAGGGGTAACTTCTTTTTGTTTACAGTGGGACCTACAAAATCACAAGTGTGGGGGTAATGTTGGGCCCGAGATATGATCAATTTGTGACAATTATTAGACACTTTTTGCTAGATGTACATATGTGTTTTTCACGTTTTGAAAGAGCTTTTCGAAGAATTTTATATTAAAACGATATGATCTACACCAGATACGTATAATTCATGTTTAATGATTGTATTGAGTATAATTCATCATATTTTTACACTTCCAAGGATCTGATTCACGTTTTTTGAAGTTACAGAGAGAAAACACACCACTTTTATGCTTCCGACACTTTGTTCGGCACCCCTTCCAACACTTATTCTGGTACCTGATCCGACAATCCTTCCAGCATTGCATATTGCACAAAAATGGAGGGCGACTTGGCAGTTATGGTATTGGCGGCCAGTGATGGGAAAATCGGGAACATGGGTTTTGTTCGTGCTTTCCCACTCCAGCTACTGAGCTCCCGACAACTTAGTTTTAAATGTTCAAGAGGGCGATTATTGTCTCGCTTTGTTTTATCAGTTAGGGCATCATTTAATGTAAATTGCCGAATTTAGAAGTGGTTTGACCCTCCTGTGGTCGACCACTTGTTCTGTAAACATTATAAATACCACTGAGGTGGTCAGACATAAGTTAGGTAGCAGAAGTATCAATGTGATAGATAGAAATACGTTTTTACTCTGTTTTGCCATTTTACATTGCCAGATTATACAAGAACTGCGTTTTTGAGTTTTTATGGTGAATTCATCTTGCTGAGTGCATGGTGTTCTTTCAGAAAGTGACCATGACTTGCTGGGGGTCCACCAATAGTCTAGTAACCATCTTCGTGTTTGTTTATGCATTTCATAGTTTAGTTGTTCTCTTTATTTTCCTATACATGCATTTTTATTATGTTAATTAGTTTGTTGTTATAATTTAATTGCTTTGACTCTCTTTTGTAGGTTAGTATGATGAATTGTGTTAGCATGCATTAATCTTGTAGTTAGGAAGGATCTGCAGATCCCTAGACTAACCCCATGTATAGTTAGAGATTAAATTACATTTACATTTATGATTTTAGAATCAAGTTTAAAACAGAGTTTTAATTAGAATAGAACAAAGTTTTTATTTGAGATTTCTTTGACAAGGATTTGATGGATGGATAGGATCAATTTCAGTTTTTAATCATAGCTTGCTTATTTCATTTTTTATGTAGAATTGGCTTAGCTAGTTGTTGATTAATGTAGTTGTTAGTTTAATTTTTAATTTATGTTTTTAAGCATTTTGTTATTGCAGTTTGAATTGTTAGAGTAGATATAGCATAGTTGTCAATTTATGAAATTTTCTTTCTAGAATTAAATTGCAATTATACTTCTTAGTTAATGGTTGAATCTAGTTTTGCTTACGTAGTATAGAAGTACAATGATAATCTTGTTATATTGTTGATGGTTAATAAATGGATATGCAGGGTAATTGACGATTGCTTTTGTCATGGCTAAATTCGCATTGGATTGTTTAATCCATACCTTTCACTTTGCTATAGAGATCCATCGAGATATCATACGACACCAGATACATTCACACAACCACCAACATTATGTTTGAGTTTTCATAGATTTAAAATATAGTTTTCTTGCTTTCATAGATTAAGAAACAATTTTCTTGCTTTCATAGATTAAAAGAATAGTTTCCTGCTTTCATAGATCATAATATATAGTTTCTTGCTTTCATAGATTAGAGTATAGTTTTATTGCCGTTGTAGGATAGATAGTCTTTTTCTTTGATAGATCATATGAGTAGTTTGCTTATATTAGATTAAAGGTTAGTTGCTAGTCTTTCTTGCTTTCAATAAAATAGATTTTCTTTCATGAATTAGAGATAGTTTTGAAATTTGAGTTAAGAACATAGTCCACTTGCCTCTTAGGCTAGATAGTTGTTCAATGAGAAGTTTTTATTTTGATTACTTGTAGTAGAAGTTATCTTAGAGTAGTTATTTGTATTTTCTTATTTTCTTTAATAGGTTAGTTAGTTGTCTTTGCTTACTTGCTTTAATAGGTTAGTTAGTTGTCTTTTCTTGCTTGTTTATTTGCTTTAGTAGAATAGTTGCTTTCTTTTTTAATTACTTGCTTTCATAGGATAGTTGCTCATTGAATGTAGGTTGGCAAGTTAAAGTATTTTTTTTTTATTATTTGCTTATGCTTAATAGTTTCTTTTTCTTATTGTCGAACTAGTTTGCTTTACATAGGGTTTTTACTTGCTTTTCTTAGAACTAACCATCGATCCTTGGCCCAAAAGTACTTAGGTTACATAGCTTTAATTTTATTAGTAGGGTTTACTCATTAGATAAGTTTTATTGAGTAGATTAGCCTTAGATAGCTATCTTCCTTAGTTAAGCTATACTCCTACAAGCCCTTCTACCTTTGGCATATATTTTGCTACAACTCTAAGTTTACTTACCCCGGGTTGACAATTTAATTGAGGGTTTTAGTGTGTTTTTAGTGCATATATAACACCCATCAGGTATCACCGAGGATAATATATTGACGGGCTTGATACCTAATACGACGACGACCTACACGAGAAAGATCAGGCCGAAAATTTTGGGTTTGGAGAGAAATGATAATGTCTCCATACCAGATATTGTTTGAACTGATCAGAAAGATAGAATCATTAGGAAAATAATCTTTTGCCACAGTTTCTGTCTCAGTGGAGGCAAGGTCACATATCAACTCGGAAAAAACCAAATATTTCTTTCACTTGGCTCACTAAAACTCCAAATCAAAATCTTGGAGAATCACTATCCATTTGGAGTATTTTCCCCCTAGAAATTGTCATTTGAGGATATGTTGCATAGCCTTGCAAGCATAAATAATCATGGTTTTGCGCAATAAGATATAATGATGAAAATGTTGAACAACTTGAATAGATGCCAAGGCCAATTTCTCCACATGCATATATTTGGTTTCAGTGGTCGTAAGACTCTGACTCAAATAGTAAATAACATGTTCATTGTGCGAATCATCCTCTTGGACTAGAACCATGGCTATGGTAGAGTTCGAAGCAGCCAAGTATAAGAAATAATCTCGACTATAATTGGGGGGAAATAAAAGTGGTGTACGGGTTAAGGAAAGTTTCAAAGCTTCAAAGGATTTGTTGGCAGTGTCGTCCCATACAAAATCACGACCCTTCTTAAGAAGTTGAGTGAAACCTTTTGTTAGTTCGACATAATTGGGGATGAGTCAGCGTAAAAAGTTTGCCTTCCCTTGCAAACTTTGGAGTTGGCGTAAGGTAGAAGGAGGAGGAAAATTGATAATAGCTTCAACCTTCAAAGGATCCACCCTAATCCCATGCGTAGAAACAATAAAGCTAACAAGTCATCCAATCTCCACAAAAAAAACACATTTATGTGGATTCAATCGTATGCGATAATATCAACATCATAGGAAAATGGCTCGTAAGTGTGCCAGGTGATCTTGATGATGCGTGGAATACGTCAGTAAGTCATCTAGGTAAAGTTGTACAACGTTCTTAATATCATGAAAAGCATAAGACATAGCACGTTGAAAAGTCACACCAACATTCTTGAGATTGAAAGGGAGTTTACGGTATGCGAAGGTACCCCAAGGGAAAATAAAAGCAGTCTTATGTTGATCCATGGGTAAAATATTAATTTGATTATAGCCAGAGAAATGATTCATCAGAGAGAAGATTTCACTCCCGACACAATCGTTAACAATTTGGTCGATGAAAGGGGTTGGATAATTATCTTTAGGACAAGCCTTGTTAATATCCCTATAATCAACACAAACACATATCGCTCCTTGTTTCTTCATAACTGGAACAATATTGGACACCCAATCAGTCAATGCCACAGGGTAGACAAAACCAACTTTAAGAATTTTTTCAACTTCGAGTTTGATCGCAACAAATTTTCATGGATGAACTGGGAGAAGTCTTTGTCGAATGGGTTTAGCATCAAGGTATGTATTAATTTCATGTACAACGATATCTATATCAATTCCAGGAATTTCTGCGTAACTCCATGGAAAAAAGTCACAAAATTCTTGGAAAAGGGCCTTGTAAGTTTGGATCTCATCAGGAGAACATGAGGCACCTATATGAACATTTTCCACAATTCCAGGTTTAATTGAAATATCTAGAGGGATGGTAGGTGAAATATTTCCCAAGTTCCCTTCATACAAAACATCACGTGTTGGTTCAGAAACTAGGGGAATAGTAATGATTGTAGACAGATTCGAAATACGTTGGTAACTCTTGATAGTCTCAGGTTCCAGGAAGAGGATAGAACGATGATGCCAATCATCCCATGGGGTGGCTTCCATGGACATAACTATCATGATCATTTCATCGGTGTGAAATACCATGTGAAACGGATCAGGGGACGTTTCTAAGAGAGAATAAGGAGAAAGATTTTTTGATTGAATAGCTTGATAGGCCAATTCCACCAGACTTAAAGGCATTTGGTCACCATAACGAAGACATTCATCCAAGATAGGTACTATCCAAGGGTCATAATATTCAGGGGTTTTGCCAACACTGGTCGCAATCATGTTAATAGAAGTGAAACAAGGAGGAGGAACACTGGGCAGTGGAATGGGGAAAGTACCCATTAACAATGAATCCTTTAAAAGAACCACACCAACATTCTCATAACCATGAGGTGTTTTCACTATGAATGGAATGTTACCAATGCAAAAATCAGAAATAAAAAAACGTGAGCTGATCTACTGTAACAACTTTACCTTGGTGAGGGAAACATATCACACGGAAAAGAGTAGAAACAACTGCACACATAGCATCTATCCAACTATGGCCAAGTAAAAGGTTGTAATCGAGAGGTGCATCAAACACCTCAACCTCAACAATAACCGCTTTTCCTTCTAACACAATAGATAACAAAGAAAGAACACCATAAGGTTTAAACCCTACACCATTAAAATATTTTAACGTATTGTGTGACTCAGTAAGGGTAGGAGAGCCAATGGCTTTCCAACAGTGACAAACATTACACAAGTCAAAGCTCCTTCATCAACAAATGTTCGATAAATATTCTTATTTTCCACAATCACTTAGATTTGAAAAGCTAATTGATGAGGGAGTCTTGGAATGTGATCTTCCAAGTCAAAGATTATTAAATTCATATCAGTAGGATCGATTCCACCAATATCCTTTAACAGTTCCTTCCATTGAATGGGAAAACTTTGAAGGACTTCGATATCCGACATAGTAAAAGGTGTTTGTGCAAGATCTTCTACAATAATGTGGTTTTGAGCGACACGTGCATGGGGATTAAATGACGAATTGTGAATGACACCCTTAGGAGGTGGATGAAGAACTATATCTAGACTAGGTCGTTCGAGATGAAGAGGACCGTTGGGAGGTGAAGTCGATGGAGGAGGTGAATCATCAACTTTCTCTTTAGAAGGAGAATAATCTTTGGTTTGAGTAGCGACTGCAACTTTGTTCTTCTTGGAGTCACCAGTACACATAAGGACATAATATATGGTAGAGGGATAAGGTTGGTCATGAATAACCAATTGGGCCTGCTGTTGAAAAGGAAAATGTTTTGACAAAATGACAAGTGTAGGATACATCCCAGTTCCTTGCAGGAACTTAGTAACCTCTGCACATCTCAAACAATCTTTTGTATAATGGTCCTCACCATAGATAAGAAAAGGATAATGAGTTTTTCACTTTTCTTTATCATGAACAGGCTGAGTCTTGGGTTTATTGGATTGTTGATTATTAGTTTTATCCTCTTTACTCTTACCCTTACCTTTATTTTTATTTTGAGATTTACCTTTAGGCATAGACTGAACTGTATTGACCTCAGAGGTTTTACCGGGAGAGGGAGTCAGAGGAGTAACATTTTTTACATTAGCAGTAGTAGATTTGGGATTGGAATGACTGGCTTGTTTGGACTGAGTCTCAACATGAAAAGTGCCAATCACACCATCAACAACATGAGAAGATACTGGAGGTGTTGGGGTTGGATTTTTAGACGGGTGAGGAGCATCAGGGATCAAGTCATATAATGTGCTCGTTTGTGAATAAATGAGATCCAAGTATTGAGAACGAATAATCACCTGCTCTTCAGTGATGACACCACCCATAGAAACATCACGGGCTATAGGATTGATGAGTGATTTGGTAAACCACTCAACCAATAATTGATCAGGAAGGGGAACTTTGATTAATCGTCTTCTCCTCCTCCAGTCGTGAATATGATTAGAAATGTGAGTAGAAGAGGATTGTTTAAATGAACTCAAAATTTTGGTTCCTATGTCATATAGTATCGATAACTAGTAATGTGTCAAGAAAGACATAGCTAAGGTGTTGAAATCATTGAAGAATCCTTGTGGCAATTCGATATACCATTTGGTAGACGAACCCGTAATAGTTCATTGGAAAAGAGGTAATCGGATGGAGTCATCCATCAAGGATTTGGATGAACACCAAAGATGAAATGTCATGACGTGATTGTTTAGGTATTCTCCTGATCAAACACCAAACTTGGGAATGTCTGATGGTAATTTGACAGGTATAACCGTCCAATAAGGAGAATGAAAAACAAGATCATTCAAAATCCTAGATAAATCTGGTAAATCCAAAGTAGCTAGAAACAACAACTATCTGTTCACTTGAGGAAACTGGTAATTTTGGGGAGGCAATCCCGTAGGTATACCAGTAGGACCATAAGCAGTATGTAAATAGTTAGAGGGTCTTGTCAAATTCGGTTGTGGAGGGTTTTGAGTCAAGTAGCCAACATGTGCTGGTTGATTGAGCATGCTACCTTGGAAAGGAGCATTAGATTGAAAAGCTGGACCCCAGGTAGGATTTATAGAACCTGGATATGGTTGCCCAAGATTAAAGGGTACAAAATAATTTAATTGAGGAGTTTTCCCCCGAGGCGGTTGTTTATTTCCTTGGAAAGGAAAATTCCAAGGTTGATTTTGTAATCCAGGTATATACTGCTCATAAACTGGGTTATGACCCGCAACTTGGGATTTCCCCCCAACTTGAGGTTGACCTCCAACAGGAAGTTGAAAAATGGAAGTGACATAATGATGACTTGTGCCTCCAATATGGTTGGATATACTTGGGACAAGATGATTAGATACTCCAGGTGGTGGAGGAATGCTAGGCCCTTTGGATAGAACCTGGGTAGGTGTGGGAACAAAAACGCTAGCAGCATTATACCCAGGTGGAACAAAAATATTAGGTCCTCCGGATGGACCCTGGGTAGGATTAGCAATAGAAATATTAAGAGTGTTGTACTCAGGTGGAAGTGATGAATTTGATATAATCAGAAGTGGAATTCCAATAGGAGCTTGAGTTGTTACCGTACTTCCGGAATAAACATGTGTAACTTGTGGGACCGTGGTAGCGCTAGTGAGCTAGAGAGGAAGGATTGTATAAGTACCAACCAACAATGGGTCTGAGCTTGTAACAAAATTACTTGTCGTGCCAGTAAAATGATCTAAAGGTACTGTATAAGTAGTAGAAGTAATGGGTGTATGTGACAACATAGGTTGGTTTGGACTCATTTCTAGTTTATCAAAAATATCGTGTCCCAAGGAGGTTCTCCAAAAAGAATGGACGAGGACTGGACTAGGATTAAAAATTCCAGATGTATGAACCAAAGTTATAAATGATTCACTCTGAAAGGGTGGATCATCAACACCAGAGTCTTCGTAAGGTCCATTAGGTATTCTAGTATAGTCTTCAACAACAACGTCTCTCAAAGAATTTATTTAGAGAAAAAATGGATCTTGTATAACATTCAATAATGGATTTACATGAAGTGTTGATTCTACCAATGGAGTAGAACTCTCGATCTCAGAGGAAACATCATTATTGACTTCTCCTTCAGGAAGGACCATCTGGTGAATTAGGAAGAAAAGGGGCGTATTCTTTCGGTTCTTTCGGAGGCAACCCATGCATCCTATGTGAATGGCGAGGGCCGATGTTGACTGCACCAAAAAATGAATAAAAAATATATATGGCCAACTAGAAAAACAAACAACACTTTATTAATAAAATATAGATATCAAGCATGCAAACAAATGTTCTTATTTAGAAATCACTAGTTGGTGATGAAATTCAACGTCATGAGATCAAGACAAGAAGGGGTTGGGATAAAGCGGGTGGAAAAGTTACATTGACGACTTGATTAATGGACTTACACCCTGGTGCAAGATCCCACACATAATCATGGGTATACCCTCCAAGGAGCCCGAGTGATTTTGGACAACATTGATTCCAGGTACCGTGAAGACTTGCCCCTCCATAGTCACATTGATTCCAGGTACAGTGAAGACTTGCCCCTCCATAGTCACCTCGTGTAAAGACTCTAAATATATAGGCTACTAAGGTTACCAATTATGACAATGATTCCTGAAGAAGCATTCGACAGTCCAATACATGTGTAAGGGTAGGGTATATAAGCCCAGAATCGCCTCGAGAAGGTACGCACATGATTTTCTTCTCAAGTGACCCCCAATAATACGCACAATATCTACACTAAGACTATCAAAGCAGGGTGAGTAATTCTGCCAACCTTAATGTGACCTCATGATTGACCCTTGTGTTAGAAGGGCTTCCCAGGAAAAAATGTAGCAAGTGGATTTAACTCTCCCTATCACAAGATAATATTGTGTGTTTTGATGCTTTGGAGAGTAATCTTCACCATTGAGGAAAATACATGAAATAATCTTACTCAAGCATTTTCAAATCTTGCTTGGATAAGGAAAGATAGACTGGAATACCACCCTATGTTTATAGCCTCAAAAATTGTTTCCCAATCCACAAGTATTAGTTACAAGGGCTTAGGATGATTTTTTTAAATAGAAGATTGTTGTAAAATTCAACATTTTTATATAATTTTTTGAATACAACAGATGCAAAAGTAAATGTGGAGACAAAATAAAAAATACCAAGTCACATATTAACACAGATGAGACAGAATATCAATCGCTTATTTCATTCCAAGAAATCAAAAGAATCATTCTCTTTATAAAAATCCCCGAGGGAGTTTGGACCAAAGTCAAATTTAGATATCCCCAATGAAACCATACAAAAGGACTCTGACAGGAAGTAAAAAACTGAACTTTAAGAGATGGATCAACTTGCCACAGATTGTTGCCCACTCGACTCTGCACAATATCCTTTATCAGTCATGAAATTTAATTCATAAACATACAAGTCTACACAGACTATCAAAGATAGATCAACACCTCTGAAAACAAGTGTCTGAATGATGTAATTCAGCTTTGAATCTTGCTGTCTACAATAGGACTCTGCTGTGATAAAAGAGAATTAGGTTTTTAATGAATTGAAGAATGAATGAAAATTGAACTATCTCAATAAAATTGAAGAGAAAACCTTAGTATTCTTTCTCCCTCTATTCTCCTCTTGTTCTTCCTTCTCATTTTGCTTTTATGCATCCCAAATTAGTTGAAGTAGTTCAACTACTTCTTTTAGTTAAGTTAACTAAAACTCAACTAACTTTTAGTTAGGGGAAGAATTAATATATTAATAATAATAAGGGTCTTTTAATAAATAATAACTAGTAGGTGGGACCCCTTGCGACTCCCTTTAGTTTCTTAACAAAAATAAACATAACTAGTCAATCAATCAAACACATCCCTCCTTATGACTCCCATAATAATTTCCATAATTTAAAAAAATAAATATCAAGGATATTTTAAATCATATCCAAACATATAATATCCAAAATATCCAAAAATAATACGCTGTCCAAAAACTTCAGTAGTCCACTTTTCTTAATAAAATAATAATAAAATATACTCAAAAACCATATTTTCCACTTTGGGAGGAAATTTTCCCTTTGTTGCTGCTATCTCCTTTTGAATTTCCTGAATTAGCCTTAGGATGTGTGCAGCCTTGAGGCTTGATCTCACTGATGACATGAGAACAATCATCTCTCAAGTGCATGCGGGATGAAATAGATTTTGTTGAATCACTTGAGGGAGAGGAGGGGGAAAAAACAACTTTTCCTTTGTCATGCATGTGGTGGGCTTCGATTTTGAGTCTTTTGCTTGCATGGGAGGACTGTACAGGTGAGTGTGCAGGGGAAATCTGGAAATTTGGGTTAATAGGTGGAGGAGGAGAAGGTAGAGACAAATTTGGCCGGACACGATGTTGGGAGACTGCTGGGTGAACAATCTCCTGTCATCGGTCGTTCTCGGGAACTTCAGGTTGCAATGAAACATGAGGGGGCATAGGGATACCATGGACATGCTGGGGTTGGAAGGGAGGTCTCTCTGGTCTAGGTTGGACTACCCCTTGTCCAATCCAATTGAAAAATCCATCTTGGAAGATCTAGTTTAACTCTTGAGGATCGACATTAAAATGTATCCAGAATATTGGCCTTCTAGGCCCTCTGTTCCAATTCCCTCTGCCCCTATTATTTCGTCCATGACTTCCTCTGCTGAAGAAGCTCATCCTGTATGCAATGTTTATTAGCAACTAGATTCTTAAACAAACCATACATGACATCTCTTAATATGAAAAAAAGTTTGGCTCAACAATGACATCAGACCCATGCAATCCAATCCATAAAATTCATTTAATAATTGTCAATGAGTAGGGGGTGAATAAGGATTCTGGGATATCTAAGGGGGTTGTATTGAGCGGAAAAGTGATAAAATGAAAGGAAGTAAGAACATTATTACTGCTCAACAATTCATTAAACAATCGACTGTGCAAAAATAACAAAATCATATCATCTGTGATCCATCTTTGTGTTATTTCTTAATCGTTGTAATGCAAAGTTTTTTTAATTTAATTTTAAGAACAGGGTGTGCAAAATAAATCTGGGATTGTGAGGGGATTCGTAATGAGAGAAAACATGAGAAAATTACAGGGGATTTAATGGATACTGTTCATAAAATAAAATAAATAATGAACAATCATAACTTTGTATTAAAATCAATCCAAAAAGCACCAACATTCACTGTTCCTCAATCGTATACAAAATTGCTTGCTGTTTTAATAATTAAATTTCCCAAAATTTCTTAATTGATAACAGTCTGTGCAATCATAACTTATAATTTGTTTTTCCATTCAACAATATTGTTTAATAAAACGCTAATCCCTTCTTCTTTAAAAAAAACGTAAGATAAATCAAAACATGCATAGTAATATGCTCAGCATCTATCCTTGATAATCTAGACTGCACCATGATAAACAATCAACATCCACTATTTACCAATCAACAATCGGGCCCAATTAAAATGTACACAAGTCTCTTTTCAAAATGTGAACAGACTTCAAAGCATGCCCAGTTATACACAGGTCTTCATCATATCAATCAATAAAATCTTGAAATGATAACAACAGTCAACCCAAACATAAACCCCGAGCCTTATCTCTGTGGGTATAACTTCCTTTTAAAACAATTGGTAGTCTGTGTGATGATTCCAATATAATCAATCATATATGAGCGAACATAAATCGATTGACACATAGTGATCATTTTTTACCTTTCCAGAACCCTAACCGGGCTTAGTAAAAATCATACAAGTGTCTTCTTATGCAACCAAGACCATGTTGGATAAAACACAGTGAGCGAAACCATAATGAATATGAAGACAACCCTCGATTGTATGCAACTGATTGTTTTCATTCTTATTTTTTCAAACAATTTTATCATAGAAGGACCAGACAAAGACTCGACGAGAAATCATGTGTCTTTCAAGACTTCGATAACCATTTAACTGATAACCAATACTTGACAACCCCAAAACGTGCCCGAGGAGAGAAAATATAAGTCAGAGCCTAAATCAGGCTCTGTCAAAATTAAATGTAGGGAGGCAACAAGAGCTCATTTATCTTTTTAAACAAAAACACAGGAGTTGATGGTCTTCCAACCTTATATCTATTTCACCATCGATTTACAACCACATGCTAATTTTTTTTTTGAAACAAACATCAATGAGCCACACATTCCTTGCTTATTACTCCAATCCGTTGATGAAACCAATAGTTAACACCCGAGGAGGGAAAAGACAGTAAGAGTAAAATAACCCAGTGCACACAGGTGCATCTAACACTTGAATAGAAGAGACAAGGGTTAATTTAACAGTGGTGGGTGTTAGCACAAATTCTGGTATGGGTCGTTTTCTCTCCTAAGTCGAGCCCATGGTGTAAAAGGCGAAGAGGCGGGCTAAAAACCCACTAAAGGGCGATTATTCACGGCCTGTGCTAGAAGTGCCCAAGCGCATATCTCATAAAATCTTGTTCGGGGTTCAAAGTCAAGCGAGAGGGCGAAGATCTGTTTTCAATGGCCAGGATTCATCGAGGAAGCAGATCGATGATCAGTGGGAATTCACGATTAGCAAAGTTGTGTGAGGATTAGCATCGAGAAAATCACCTATATCGCAAAAGTGATCGAAGCCATCCATTTCAGCAGACATAGGTGGCATGCGATCGAGCTTCGTCGAGTTTCCGTTACCAGGACTTCGAGAGTAAAGGAGCAAGAACTTCCGATGGGCGAATTCCTGAAAGAATCTGGTCCATTAATCATGGAGCAGTCTCAACCATCCATCAGGGATGACTCTCGACACATGAAGCTAAGGAGCAGGAAGATCTGAGCAGCCAAGATCTGCGTGCCTAGATCTACGGCCATGGTTCCATTCCAGAACCCCTTCATCA
>SNQJ01S0068277.1:0-13292 GCA_010110895.2 Picea sitchensis | reverse complement strand
ATCATCTCCTCATGATTGCCTCCACCTTTCATCTTCTGCCACCTGCCTTCCACTCCATATCTCACCTCCACTCAGCACCATCCTAGCCCACCTTATTCCCATTTTAACATCTCGCCTTCTGACACTTGTCCCTCTCCATTCTGCATCGCTTCATCATAAGCAACATGTCCTCCCTCGAGCAATCATGTCCCGTCACCTCCTCATTCACTGTTTCCCTTCATCCTTGCCCGGTCACTGCTCATTCACCACTTCCAACCATGTGCCCTAGTCTTCACATCGGCCTCCACGCCTTATCATTAGGCCATTCAACCGATCAGATGGCAGCGTGAGAGGGCTTCCACATCCCAAGAATGCAAAGTTATCCAGGCCGTTCCCAATCCCAAGGAAGTAGTTATTGAGGTGGTTGGTGGTGGTTAGACATCATCTCCACCATAAATGGAAAGTCCAGAAAGGGACCTGAGATGGGTCAATTCTTTTGTAGGGTTTCCAGGAGCCTGGTTGCATCTGACACAAGTGCACGACCGTCTAGAGACTGCAGGTGCATTCTGCTAGTAAACATGCAGACGCAATGTTTTTAATAATAAGTCTCGGTTTTGCTGTTGTTATTGGCTTTGGGTATATGTAGGAAATTTTTCCATTTTCGTAATCTATCGATGGTAGAGCTAAGCTCCCAACTGTAAAGCTTTAACAAATCCTCTGGTTCTCTGGTTATACAATGATATTTTGAGATTTCTTGTTTAATGGCGGCCAACCTCCTCCTTTCCTTGTTCCTATGAATCTGAAAGCCCGAGTATGGATGATCTAGTCAGATGTTGTTGTAACTATATAATGCATGTTTGATTGTATTAGTTCCGCAACGTTTGAGGTTTACTTTGAAGTTTCTCTGGTCTGAGAGGATCTCATATCTAAGACTTTTCCCCTTTCGTTTCTTTCACTTACTCACCACTATGAAAACTTACTGGCTCAAGCTGAATCAAGACCTCACATGTCCTTGCTGTTCCAACCCAGTTTTCTGAGTGAGCGATATTGTTCTGAGTTTACTTGCATTCGATCACCCTCTTTATAAACAAATCGTGACATAAATTGATGGGCTTCAGGATTACTCCTGCTGCAATCCAGGAGTGACTTCTGTAGCCAACAATGGGTATTTAAACGGTGTGAGATACTGTCTCTTTCCAATCACCTGGGGGTTAATAACTTTGACAACAAAAACAGTGAAGACACACACGCCCTTTTGACAGAATGCCAAGATACAACCTATATCAATCAAAAACCCACACAAGCCTGTGTTAATGTTCGGGGCCAAAAAATACTATATCTTTGGGACACTTTTAATGAAAAGACAATAAGAGCGGTCCATCAACCATGAATTGGGGTTTAAAGAAAAGAACATGCCAACTATTGGCATTTTCTTTGTCACTGTGTAAGGATTATCACAACATCTGGGAGGGAAACAAGTTGATTGACATTGATACACAAAACGACGGATAAAACCCTCAACCATCAACTCAAAGCCTTATCGCGCCACTGTTATTATTATTCCACAAAGACTCATCATAAAATCCACATTGACCAAGAAACCACCAATGCACAACTTAATAATACCCATTTCTCTTGATTATAATTGCCAACAATTTTGAGTCATCACAAAGAGCCGTAACACACATTTACACAAAGTAAAAAATCTCAAGAACACATAGAATCCAAACATCACTGAGCCATCATTTGGTTCATACAACAAACAATACATCATCGATGGAGAGAAAAGAATCATATGGGAAAAATGCTTAAATGACAAGTTGGCTGAGCTCTCCCTTCCAAAAACTTGAAAATGCGGAGCTTCATAACCAACATAGTGAAATTGAAACAATGGAACAATGTTAGGGTGATGGGCGATAGGGAAATTATGGAGTGACGTGCAGTAAATGCACGTCGCTTCCATCACCTGACCCCATTCAATTCAAAGTACGAGACAACCCAATAAGCATAACATTCACCAATAATAAAGCCATATAACCAATCCATATTCAATGCCAAACCATTGTGAGATTTGAGACGATATCCATTGCATATTGCGCCATCCAAGATGGTTTACACATTAACCCTTGCTATAACTCCATGCAATAATCCATATTAACAATGCTATATGTGCCTCCATTCGAATCTAATGAAATTTGCATAGTCCATTAACCAAACAAATAACATAACAACTAGTACTAACACGAGTATCCCTTAACTCTTTCATTCAAAATTTGAATAGTCTTTTATTATAGCTCAAATACATAGTTTCTTTCATTTTCTATACTTTAAAACCTTTTCATAGTTTTTTTCTTTGTTTTGATCATGCTACCATGAAATTATCCCTTTCATATATGTGGCTAGGTAATCAATCATAAGAATTAGTAACAAGTTTATAACATAGCAAATGTAAATAACATGCTCTTCATACCCATAACATTGTTCTGTATCGCAAAAAGCATTCCACAATAATGCATTATCCACATATTATCACGCCAACAAAACCAAGACTGCATCATCACAAATGTAGGACTGTGTAGGCAACATCATAACAACAAAAAAACATGTGTAGTATATCTATCCTTGTGGCTATAGTATACAAGGGGGTCCCACCTACTAGTATTATATTATTAGCATAGTTAAATAATAACGCTTTAGCAATACTTTGCAGGCATAATTCATCATTACAATTTTAATTGTCAACAAACTGGCAAATCCATAGGGAAATCTATTTCCAACAGATTTAGAAATCAGAATGTCTTCTTTCACAGATCAAGTAACATCATATCAAGAAGATATAAATCAAAATTATTATGCAACAGGGGGAAGTGAGTGGATTTAAGGGAAAAATGATCGGGAATCTGGGAAAAACTCATGGAAAGTGTTAAGTATGAGGGGGTTTATCCTTGTAAGCATAATCATTCAACTAAAAAAAGAATGTTCCTGACTTCAAGGAGAAAAAATTTCTGAACTTGCTCCTTTGAATCTTGAAATGGATGAAGAAAAGGAAAGCAAAAGAGAGATAAAACCAACTATCTTATAAAACAACAGTGGAAGCATATAACAATTTCAATGATTCTTTCAAGGGGAACATCATGACAACTATGTAACTTGATTGTTATTGATTAACAATACTTTGCAGAAGCGTTGCTATGGAAAAAATGATCCAACATTTTATTTTGACAAGAAATGTAGTAAAAAAGAACAAAAAGAAGAAATGTCATAGCAAAAATGAAACAACAAAATTGAAATAAGCAGAAATGAAATGACATAAATTGAAAAACTAAAATGTAAAAACAGAACGAAAAAATACTAATGTAAAAGCAGAAATGAAAAAATACTATAATACAGAAAACATTCCATACAATGTTAAAATTTTCAAGTTGGTTCCACATAATGATTTAAGTGAGAACCGTTAATGATGTAGGAAAACAATCACTCTTGTAAGTCCTTTAGAATGTAGGAATTTGTGCCCAGGACAAAAGTGATCTTAAAAGGACCCAACCATAAGTTTTGAAACTTTGAATTCCTTCCTCTATCAACATGAGCTGAATCCCACAACAATACCTTCTCATTGACTTTAAATTTGACAGCTTTGACACTCTTGTTGAAATATTTTTTAACAATATGTTGTCTTCTCTTTATATTATCCAAGGAAAATGTCCTTTGCTCCTCTAAAGCCAAAAGTGCATTCATTCTTTGAGAAACATCAGAAGAATTTAATTCTTCGACCCGTAGCATTAACCTTAAGGAGGAAATTTCCATCTCAGTAAGAAGAATGGCTTCTTGACCATAAACAAGATGGAAATGAGTGCAACCAGTGCTCACCTTGGTGGTAGTTCGATCTGCCCAAAGGGCGTAAGTGAGGAGAGTATTCCATTGATGAGGCTTATCTTCAATGAGCCTTTTAATAATTCTTACCAGATTCTTATTGGTAAACTTGGCTAGCCCATTTCCTTGGGGATAATAAGTTGACGAGGTAAAATGTTTAACCCCCAACCTAGCTAAAAATTGGGTCATCTTAGCAGAAATAAAAGCGGGACCATTGTTTGTAATAATTTCCAAAGGAAGACCAAATATGGAAAACAATATTATTTTCAAGGAAAGAAACCACCTGCTCATCCTGTGAATGTTTAAGCGAGACAACTTTAGTCCATTTCGTAAAATAGTCTATGGCTATCAAGATAAAGACTTGTCTTGCTAAAGGTAGAGGATTAATAGGACCAATAAATTCCAAACCCCATTTTGAAAAAGGAAAGTCCGGGAGGACAGGTTGTAAAGGCATGGCTGAAAGACATTCTTTCCCAACAAATTTCTGACACTTGTCACAAGATCTCGAAAAAACATAAGAATCGCGAAATATTGAAGGACAATAGTATCCTTTTATGATAATCTTAAAAGTAGTGGTTTTAGCAGAAAAATGACCTCCTAAATGAATAACAAAATTTGAGGAACCATGAGTTTCTTGGAACAATTTATGTGCTTCCTCATTATTTACACAGTGAAGCAACATACCATTGACATATATTCTAAAGAAGAAGTCTCCTATAATGACGTATCTAGCAGATTCAAGACAGAGCCTTCTTCTTTGATGAGTGTCTAATTTATCTGGACATCTTTGATTTTGAAAATAGTAAACCAATTTTTTATACCAAGGATGTTCAGACACAGGAAGGATTTTATTATCAATGTAGAACAATGCTGATAGAGAGCTATCCTGTTCATCGATTTCTTCACTAGTTTCAACATGATGATCTAAGTGAAGGGCTAAGTCATGTCCCTTGATGGTGTTATAAGTCACGATAGTTAAATCATGCTCCTAGATCTTGGCAAGCCAATGTGCAATATTCCATGAAAGATAATTTTGTGAGAGAAAAAACTTGACAACGGGTAAAGGGACTTTTACCAACGTGTGCTTACCTAATATGAAGTGGAAAAAAATTTCAACAACTTTAACAAGAGCGAAAACATGCTTTTTCAATAAAAGAATATTTAAACTCATCATCAGACAAGCTTTGAATCATGTAATCCATTGTTTTTTCATTACCTTGGTCATCATGTTGCAAGAGGATAGCATAAATTGCTTCCTCTGTGGCATTAGTATATATCATAAATTCTTTCTCAAAATACGGCTTTGCCAAAACCAGTGTGGAACTGATTGCTCTCTTGATCCCTACAAAAGCATTTTTGACATCATTTGTCCAAGGAAAGGAACGATCTTGCTTAAGAATATTATGAATTGGCTTGACCATTACAACAAAATCAGAACAAACCTACAAACAAAGTTAATAACACCCATAAAATCTTGAACCTCCTTCTTGGAAGTGGGAGCAGACAGATTTAGGATAACAACAATCCTTTCAGGATCAATGCTTATTCTTGAATCAAAGACAATGTGTTCAAGGAGCTTGCCCTTGGTAAGGCCGAAAATAGACTTATAAGGATTTAGAGAAATGGAAAATTTCCTGCATAGCATGAGAACTCTTTTAAGATGACCTAAATGATCTGATCGGTTTTTAGAATACACAATTAAGTCATCAAGATAGATTTGGATAATATTGCCGATCAAATTGTCAAAAGATATTTGCAAATCTCTTTGAAAAGTGGCACCTGCATTAGATAAGCCTAAAGACATGCATTTATAAGAAAAAGTTTCCCAACGAGTAATAAAAGTGGTTTTATATTTATCCGCCCTCTTTACCTTGATTTGATTGTAAAAAAAAAAATCGTCAAGTAAGGACATCATCTGTGACCCTGCAACTTGCTGCAAAATCATTTCCATATTAGGGAGAGGAAAGTGATCTTTTATACTAGCCCTATTCTATGCACGAAAATCTACGCATAATATGATCTGACCAATTGTTTTCTGAACGAGAACTAAATTTGAAACCCACTCAGAATACTTAATCGGGAAAATGATTCTAGCCTTCAAGAGTTTTTCCAACTCCTTTCGAATAGTTTCTTCCAGTGTAGGATTAATGGGTGTTTGTTTTTGCCTAACGGGTTTTATGCCCTCCTTGATAGGAATGACATAATGTATAAGAGCAGGATCAAAACCACGAAGATCCTCATAAGACCAAGCTAAAACATCTTGAAATTCACTAAGCAGCTTAACGAACTTCAATTTTTCTTCATCGGAACATTGGGCACCTATTTTAACATTCTTTGGAGACTCGGGTGTTCCAATGTTCAAGGAAATGGTTTCACCCACTTTCCTTTTTGACTCCTCTTCTTTATGTTTTTATTTTTTTCCTACATCACTCGATGAAAATGAACTTTCTAGAGGAGTCAAGCCTTTAGGAATTTTGTTATCTTCCATTGATATAATTTCCTTAGGATTATAAGGTTCATTTTGAATGAAAGAACATATGTTCTCATCACTAGGAAATACTTGCCATGACTCTATGTTGTTAGGGATGTGTGGATGATACAGAGATTGAAAAGTACAATCAAGTCTTTGTGGCAGAAGTTTCTGAGTAGGAGAGGCTGCAAAAACAACTAACCTATCAGCCATTGAGTTCAATTCCCTTTTAACATGAGTGATGTTGAAAGATAGTAAGTTCGATATAGGTGCCCGAATAGTTTGGGTGTAATGTTTCATTAACTTGTTTCTAGGAGAATATATCTTTCATACGAGGTTTACAACAAGTTCGGAATCTCCAAAAACAATAAGGTGACCACAGCCCAGATTATAGGCATTTTCAATGCCTAGCAGTAATGCTTCAAATTCAGTGACATTGTTTGTGCAAGAAAAATATAACGTATAGGAAATGTTATGAATCTTACACACATGAGAGTACAAGATAATACTAGCTCCATTTCCTTCATTGGAGCATGAACCGTCAAAGTGCATATGCCACATCCCATCCTCTAAGTTGATTTGTTCCAAGGTAGTGTTGTCCTCATCCGCAAAGATGGAATACACTCCTAGGCCCTCCTCGATATAATTCACATTAGGCCATGGGACACTTTCTATGTAAGGTGAAATTCTCCCCTCTCTTAGGACTATGATGTTTTTACCATTCTGAGGAACATATAAGTGTGTCCCATCGAGTGAGAGGTATCTATCTATCAAAGCTTTCCAATCTCTTAATAAGATGATCAAGTAATTACTCACTGGAATATCTATTACCTGAATATTAAGGGTTGTCCTTATTTCAGGATGCACACACAAAACCAAGGTCACATCCTTGATTTCACCTATGGTCATTTGTTGTAAAATATTATAAGAGAGCATGCTTCTGGATTTTTCATTTGTACAAGACATGCCTAGATCTTCCATAATAATTTTTGACATTACACTTGGGCCCGAACCACCGTCAATGAGACAACAATGGACAATCTTATCCATAATCTTTACAAAAATATAAAACGAGGTTTTTTTTTACAGGGTGTTTAAAGTTATGTACACCTACTTTATTTACAGACGAATCCTCTTCATCTACCTCTTTAGGTCTTCAGATAGGTTGGCTAAAATGGAAGATTTTCCTTCCATGAAATTTTTTAGATGCTTTTGTTGTTCAGGGAATACAACCATGTCTAGGAGGGTAGCATATGCTTTGATGTTGGCCAACTGATTTAGAATGTTGTATTTGGAAGAGGGAAGAGGGGAGGTAGTTCCTTGACTTCCAAGAGCCTTATGAACCTGAACAATAGCAGCTGGTGAAGATGAGCTTGGGCTAGAAGAAGTGCGAGGAGGATCATATTTTCTTTTTGTAGCATAGGATTTATTCCTAGTATTTATGATCATGACATCCTATGGATCTGCAAAGTCTAGGACAACAATAGTAGTTTCAGGTCTTTTACCAAATATTTTATCTCTGGCACTCTTCTTTATCTCACATGTACTTTCCTCATGGTTTTCTTCACAAAAGTTACACCAACTACGAGGCATGATAAATTTAGGATGAAATTTTTTTTCATTTGGATTTCTAAAGAGGGGTGCATAAAAAGATGAAGCTCCAGGGGTAAGGGATGGGACATTTACTTTCTGCTCATATGCTATCATTTGATTATTCATGTCTTGTACAAGGTGTAAGAGGGAGGACATGTCTGTCTATTTAACTGAGTCTCCCTTAGGAAGACCTGTTCTTTCAAGTTGTTCTTCATACTCTAAACAAGTGTGCAGAGCAGACCCAAGGTTATCAATGGCCTTTTCCTCAAGCCTATGATGATAGGGGGAAGGTAATGCATTACAATAGTGCATGAAAGTGGCTTGGTTTTGAGGGAGAATGAGTTCATGGATTTGGTTGTATAATTTGGTGAAACACAAGTTGAAGGACTTGATAGTATCACCATCCTTATAAGTGATGTTATTGTACTCCCGTAACTGCTCGACTGGGATTTTGGATTGCCCATAGGTATATTTGAACCAATAGACTAACTCCTCCCAAGTAGAAAAAATATTAGGAAGGAGGTCAAAGAAATCAGACGCAACCTCCCCTTCAAGGGAATTCACAAATAAGCTCATACAAGTGTTGTTGTCATTGGCTCCTATGTTGTGACAGAAATTAGAAAATGCCACCAAGTGTTCATTCATAGTGACAATGTTATTCCATGAAAACCTAGGGAGATGCTCTTTGAATTTAGGAAGTGGACGAGTAGCAGGTGCTAGGTTAAGAGGGGAGGAAACATGGCACGAGGTAGTTGTAGCATCTTCCTTAAATTGAAAAAGCTCATACGTTTTAATGACTTTGGCGGGGTTTGTAGTAGATTGGACAGGGACTTGGTGACTATATAAGCTACCAATCACTGACGAGGATGAAGGTTGAGATGAAGAAGCACCTTTAGTGCCACCAGAGCCACCACTAGATGCCATCTTATGAACGATAGGTAAGGGAGAGAAAGACGAACTAGTTGAATCAGATAAAGTTCTCCTTAGAGAACTTTGTTGGGCTAACAAACGAACGTTACTCGTTCCTATTTCAACAATAGGATTAATTTCCGGTGATAAACCTCTTCTTCTCCAAGAGATACAAGGGTCTAAGGACGTGAAAATAAGATCAAAATTGTAGGAAAAAGAAAGCTATGGATGATTTCTAAGCTGCCTTTGCCTAGCTTCCCAACGTTATTGGACACTTATGTCTTGTTCAATCACTGCCCATGAGAGATTAAGCTCAATCCGGGTATTAGAGACATCTAAGATGGTATTAAACAATTTTAAAGTAATGTTGGTCTGATCTTGAAGACCAAGCTCAATATTGGGCTTCCTTGCAACAGGTACAGTCATGAAGAAAAGAAATAGTGAAAGGATCAATATCAGAAATGTAAATATATTCAATGATAATCAAGCATAAAAACAACCAGAGAGATATGGAAGATCTTCCTAGTATGGTTACCAAATAAATCTTGAGGAAAATATATGAAATAATCTTACTCAAGCATTTTCCTATCTTGCTTGTCTAAGGCAAGATAGACGGGAATATCACCCTATGTTTATAGCCTCAAAATTTGTTTCCCAATACACAAGTATTAGTTACAAGGGCATAGGATGATTTTTTAAAATAGAAGATTGCTGTAAAATTCAACATTTTTATACAATTTTCTGAATATAACAGATGCAAAAGTAAATGTGGAGACAAAATAAAAAATACCAAGTCACATATTAACACAGATGAGACAGAATAGAAAACACTTATTTCATTCCAAGAAATCAAAATAATCATTCTCTTTACGAAAATCCCTGAGGGAGTTTGGACCAAAGTCAAACTTAGATATCCTCAATGAAAACCATACAAAAAGACTCTGATAGGAAGTAAAAAACTGAACTTTAAAATCTAGATCATCTTTCCATAGATTGCTGCCCACTCGACTCTGCACAATATCCTTTCTCAGTCATGAAATTTAATTCATAAACTAGCAAGTCTACACAGACTATCAAAGATAGATCAACACCTCTGAAAACAAGTGTTTAAATGATGTAATTTAGCTTTGAATCTTATTGTCTACAATAGGACCCTGCTGTCATAAAAGAGAATTAGGCTTTTAATGAATTTAAGAATGAATGAAAACTGAACTATCTCAATAAAACTTAAGAGCAAACCTTAGTATGCTTTCTCCTTCTATTCTCCTCTTGTTCTTCATTCTCATTTTTCTTTTATGCATCCCAAATTAGTTGAAGTAGTTCAACTACTTCTTTTAGTTAAGTTAACTAAAACTCAACTAACTTTTAGTGAGGGGAAGAATTAATATAATAATAATAATAAGGGTCTTTTAATAAATACTAACTAGTAAGTGGGACTCCTTGTGACTCCCTTTAGTTTCTTAAAAAAATAAACATAACTAGTCAATCAATCAAACACATCCCAATGATATATTAAATCATATCCAAACTTATAATGTCCAAAATACCCAAAAATAGTATGCTGTCCAAAAACTTCAGCATTCCACTGTTCTTAATAAAACAATAATAAAATATACTCAAAACCTGTATTTGCCACTTTGGGAGGAAATTTTCCCTTTGTTGCTGCTATCTCCTTTTGAATTTCCTGAATTAGCCTTAGGATGTGTGGAGCCTTGAGGCTTGATCTCACTGATGACATGAGAACAATCATCTCTCAAGTGCATGTGGGATGAAACAAATTTGGCTGAATCACTTGAGGGAGAGGAGGAGGTAGAAACAACTTTTCCTTTGTCATGCATGTGGTGGGATTCGGTTTTGAGTCTTTTGCTTGTGTGGGAGGACTGTACAGGTGAGTGTGCAGGGGAAATATGGACATTTGGGTTAATAGGTGGAGGAGGAGAAGGTAGAGACAAATTTGGCCAGCCACGATGTTGGGAGTCTGCTGGGTGAACAATCTCCTGCCATCCATCATTCTTGGGAACTTTAGGTTGAAATGAAACATGAGGGGGAACATAGATACCAGGGACATGATGGGGTTGGAAGGGAGGCATCTCTGGTCTAGGTTGGACAACCCCTTGTCCAATCCAATTGAAAAATCCAGCTTGGAAGAGTTGGTTTAACTCTTGAGGATCTGCATCAAAATGTATCAAGAATCTTGGCCTTCTAGGCCCTCTGTTCCATTTCCCTATGCCCCTGTTATTTCGGCCATGTCTTCCTCTGCTGAAGAAGCTAATCCTGTATGAAACACTTATTAGCAACTAGCTTCTTAAACAAACCATACATGACATCTCTTAATATGAAACAAAGTTTGGATCAACAATCACATCAGACCCATGCAATACAATCCATAAAATTCATTTAATAATTTTCAATGAGCAGGGGGTGAATAAGGGTTCTGAGATATCTGAGGGGGTTGTATTGAGCGGTGATAAAATGAAAGGGAGTAAGAACATGATTACTTCTCAACAATTCATTAAACAATCGACTGTGCAACAATAACAAAATCATATCAGCTGTGATCCATCTCTGTGTTATTTCTTAATCGCTGTAATATAAAGTTTTTTTAATTTAATTTTAGGAACAGGGTGTGCAAAATGAATCTAGGATTGTGAGGGGATTCATAATGATTGAAAAAGTGAGAAAATGACAGGGGATTTAATGGATATTGTTCATAAAATAAATTGAATAATCAACAATCATAACTCTGTATTAAAATCAATCCAAAAAGCACCAACATTCACTTTTCCTCAATCATATACAAAACTGCTTGATGCTTCAATAATTAAATTTCCCAGAATTCCTTAATTGATAATAGTCTGTGCAATCATAAATTATAAAAAAAAATTCCATTCAACAATATTGTTTAATAAAACGTTGATCCCTTCTTCTTTAAAAAAATAAAAATAAAATAAATAAAAACATGCACATCAATATGCTCAACATCTATCCCTGATAATCCAGACTGCACCACGATAAACAATCAACATCCATTGTTTACCAATCTGCAATCAGGCCCAATTAAAATGTACACAGGTCTTTTTTCAAAATGTGAATAGACTTCAAAGCATGCTCGATTATACATAGGTCTTCATCACATTAATCAACAAAATATTGAAATGGTAACAACAATCAACCCAAACATAAACCCCGAGCCTTATCTATGTGGGTATAACTTCCTTTCAAAACAATTGGTAGTCTGTACGATGATTCCAATATAATCAATCATATATGAGCGAACAAAACTCGATTGACACACATGGATCATTTTTACCTTGCCAGAACCCTAATTGGGCTTAGTAAAAATCATATAGCTATCTTCTTATGCAAGCAATACCATGATGGATAAAACACAATGAGCAAAACCATAACGAATAGGAAGACAACCCTTGACTGTATTTAACCAATTGTTTTCATTCATATTTTTTCAAAATTTTTTATCATAGAAGGACCAGACAAATACTCAACAATAAAACATGTGTCTTTCAAGACTTCCATAACCATTTAACCGATAACCAATACTTGACAACCCAAGAAGGTGCTCAAGGAGAGAAAAGACAAGTCAGAGTCTAAATCGGGCTCTGTCAAAATTAAATGTAGGGAGGCAACAAGAGCCTGTTTGTATTTTTAAACAAAAACACAAAGAGACGATGGTCTTCCAACCTTATATCTATTTCACCATAGATTTATAACCACATGCCAAAAACAATTTTCAAACGAACAACAATGATCCACATACTCCTTTGTTATTACTCCAAGCCATTGACGAAACCAATAGTTAACACCTGAGGAGAGAAAAGATAATAAGAGTAAAATAACCTAGTGCACACTGGTGCATCTAACACTGGCATAAAGAGACGAGCGTTAACTTAACAGTGGTGGGTATTTAAACAAGGTGAGATAATGTCTCTTTCCAATCACCCTGGGCTTAATAACTTTGACAATGACAGTGAAGACACACACGTCCTTTTGACAGAACGCCAAGATACAAATCCAAAACCCACACATGATTGTGTTAATTTTTGGGGCCAACAAAGACTGGATCTTTGGGATGCTTTCAGTGAAAATACAGTAAGAGCAGACCATCAACCACGACTTGGGGTTTGAAGAAAAGAACACACCGACTGTTGGCATTTTCTCCGTCACTGGGTAATGATTATCGCAACAACTGGGAGGGAAATGAGTTGATTGACAATGATACACAAAATGGTGGATAAAACCCTAAACCATCAACTCAAATCCTTATTGCGCCACTGTTACTGTTATTCCACATAGACTCATCGTAAAATCTATTAAGAACCAAATATCAATATAGCATAGAAAAACCTCAGAAAAAGTACTCCATGCCTTGAAAAAGAGATAATTTCAGATAATAAGCCTCTTCGAGGGGGCAACCTCCTTTTACCCCACTTAAATGTTCAAGTACAAGATGATT
>SNQJ01S0068276.1:94052-104630 GCA_010110895.2 Picea sitchensis | reverse complement strand
AAGCACATACATGCAAGATATATAAGAAGTTATGATAACATTATAACAGATGTACAATATACATAGCATACAATTAACACCAAATTGGTACTTATATTTCTATGAGAAGACCACTGACAGTGTGTAGACCTTCCACTAGCCTCCCAACCTTAGACCACATTTCTCCAAGCTATCAGCACTGGGTCACCCCCGAGCTGGGACTAAACTCCACCTAGGGAAAAGGAAATACTAGGCTAGGTTGAGACTATGGAAAGTGGCACAATGAAATAGAAAGGATTCCCTCCAAGGATCCTACTTACACCCACTACTCACAAACTCTCATTCCCCACATGCTTGTCCCACCTCGACAATATACACCTTCACTCTTCCACAGTCCATCGACTGCTCCACTTCCCTTCTAGGACTTCAACAACATGGTGGATCAAGAATTGTCATAGCTCTATAGCTGCTGCTAGACTCCCTCCAGGAGAAATCACTTCCCCAACAACCTCTCTCACATGGAAAGTGTTTCTCATAGTTCTTACAACCTTCTTCTTCAACCCATGGGCCAGACAACCTGCCTCTTCAAACCACAGGCCTGACAACTTGACTCTTATGTTCAAATATTCAATCAACTAGGTAACCACAATAGTAAAAATTGGGTAAGGAAAGGGATGACTCAACAATTTACATAGGTTCACGATAGAAAAGGGTTCAACAATGGAGGAATTTGATGACTACATCCCACTCAATGCATGAATGAATGGGTGCGAAGGATGGCCAGAATCGAGCGTGAACTCATGAGGAAATATGGCAAGAATCATCAGAAAGGTGAGATCCAACCCCCACAATCATGGAATTCCCCCACAAAAATTTGGATGTGTCCTGGGTGACAGTTGGCTCTCTAGGGGATCATTTGTCTCCACTTGGAGTTTTGTTCCTCTCCCCAAAGGAACTTATGATAACTGGGTTTATTTCCCAAACTTTAGTAATTTAGGAAATACATTATAATATTCCCTTGGGTTAATCCCTCAAGCTTAGCCTGTTTTTTCCTAGCCTCTCAATCCCCTTCCCTTTCCCTTCCTAGTGGATATTATTCCCCCATAAATCTTTCTTCATGGTCGATCTGCACGCAACGATCTATTTTTACTAATGATCTGCATAATTTCATATACAAAATCAGAATCGCTAGCCTTAACATCTAGACTCTCTGGCATAATAAACACATAATCCTTCCAACTTAAAAATACTTGCCTCACCATCCTATAAACATCATTAAACATCATTGCAATTCAACTGGGAGTCATCCTTGGGGTATTACAATCCCCTCCCCTTATTTATGCACTATCCTCAGTGCAACTCATTTACATAACATCATCAAGATTTTCAAAAATATTCAAAAAGATGCAGGTATTCTTTCTGCATAGCATATTCATGCTCCCAAGTTGCATCCTCAAGACCGTACCAGGTCCATTGGACCTTGACAAGTCTTATGGCTTGATTCGAGAGCTATTTTTATTTTCTGGTCCAGAATGCATACAGGATGCACTTGCTCCACCTGAATCACATTCCAATAAATAACATCATTAGCATCAGGTATATATTTCTTAAGAAATGACACATGGAATAAGTTATGTATAGACATAGATGCAGGAAATACACTCATATAAGCTATTGGTCCAATCCTCTCTAGGATTTCAAATGGCCCACAATATCTAGTTGCCAACTTGGAATACTTTCCCAACTTCAGAGAACTTTTGTTGGTATTCACCTTCAAGGAAACATGATCACCCACTTTAAATTCCTTGTGAGTTCTGTTCTTGTCATCATAGCTTTTCTTCCTATCTTGGGAAGCTTTTAAATTCTTCTTAATCTTCTTTATTTTCTCTTCCATTTCTCTAAGCAACTCTGGCCCAACTACTAGTATTTTTGTTGGGTTGTCCCTTCTTACTAGTGTGTTTCACTTTCTACCATAAGGTTCTTTTAATGGGCTCATATTACATCATTCCTGATACCCATTGTTGTAGGAAAATTATACCAAGTGTAGATAATCTTCCCATTTAGATGGTTTTTCCATCACATACATCCTTAGAATATCCTATATCACTTGGTTCACCCTCTATGCTTTCCCATTAGAGTCGGGATGATAAGCTGCGTTGAAGTTCATATTTGTTCTGAACCCTTTTAATAATCCCTCAAGAACTTTGAGGTAAACATTGGGTCGCTGTCAGAAACAAATGTATTGGGTATGCCATACAAGCGTGCTACTTCCATCATATAAATATCAACAACATTGGTTTCCTTGTGAGTAACCTTCATAGGAATGAAATTGGCATCTTTAGTAAGATTTCCCACCACCACCATGATAACATCATGTTGTTTTGTTGTTCTAGGAAATTTCATGATGAAATCCATTGTCACCACTTCCCACTTCCACTTAGGAATGGGAAATCGATACAACAACCCAATTGGGTGTCTATGCTCAGCCTTGACCTTTTGACATTCCAAACATTTCACTATGTACTCAACAATATCTCTCTTCATGCTTGGTCAATAATATTGGCTCTTGACTACTGAAACTATTTTTTGATATCCAGGGTGCCCAACATAAGGTACATTATGCATCTCTTTTAAAATTGTACTCCTAAATTAAGGAGAATTGGGTACATAAATTTTGTTCATGTACAAGATAATTCCATCAATTCCCAATTCATAATCTTCAACTCTCTACTGCATTTTACCTTGTTGTACTTTTGTTACCAATTCCATGTACTACAAATCATCTTTTGCAGCCTCATAAATTTTTCCTTTATGATCAGTCTGATACATGTCAATGGTTATAGCATGCAGTTTGTGCACTCTCCTATTGATTACATCAACCACATTGTTCTCCTTTCCTTTGATGTGTTTAATATCAAAGTTATACTCATAGAGGAATTCCAACCATTTTCTCTGCCTAGCATTCAAAGTTGGCTGATCAAACAAATATTTCAAACCATTATGGTCTATCCTCAGCTCAAACCTCTTTTCCATGAGGTTGTTCCTCCGCTTCTTCAAAGAGTTCACTATAGATGCGAACTCCAAATCATGAGTGGAATAGAGCATTTCATGATCTTTCAATTTTTTGTATTAAAAACATATCACAAATCCATTTTGACTGATGAGTCCACCAAGTCTCTCTTTGCACGCATTTGTGCAAACCAAAAAAAAATCAGTCGGATCAACAATCCTCAAAATTGGAGCACTAGTTAAGAGTTTCTTCAATTGTTGGAAGTTCTTTCCTCACTATGTTTTCAATTGAATCTTCACCCCCTTCCTTTTCAAGGAAGTGATTGGGTGAGAAATTCTTTAAAACCCTGGAATGAATATTTTGTAGTATCCAGCTAGACCCATTAAGGATCTGACATCTGTCACATTCTTGGGTGTTTTCTGCTCTTTAATGGAATCAATATTTTCAAGGTCCACTGTTATCCCTTCTTCAGATATGATATGCCCCAAATGGTGAATTATGTTTTGATAAAATGAGCACTTGCTCAATTTGGCATATAATTGGTGCTCCCTTAGCACTTGTAACAACATCCTCAAATGATGCTCATATTCTTATTTTGACTTGGAATACAAAAGGATGTCATACACAAATAGAATGACAAACTTGTATAAATATTCCTGGAAAACAACAATCATCAAACACATAAAAACAACTGGTGCAATTGATAACCCAAATGGAACCACTGTGAACTCATAATGACCATACCTTGTCTTAAAGGTGGTATTGATGATGTATTCCTCTCTGATCCTTACTTGATGATATACTGACCTGAGATCAATCTTTGAGAATATACTTGTATCTTTTAACTGATCAAAGAGATCATCGATCCTTGGCAAAGGATACTTGTTCTTTATAGTCACTTTGTTCAATTGTCTGAAATAGATGCACAATCTCAACGTCCCATATTTCTTCTTCACAAACAAGACTAGGACACCCCAAGGTGACACACTTGGGTGTATATACCCCTTACTCAGAATCTATTCAAGTTTCATTTGCGACTCCTTCATCTCTAGTGTACTCATTATGTAAGAAGTCTTTGATATTGGAGCTGCTCTAGGCATCAAATTTATAGAGAAATCAATATCTCTCTTTGGGAGTAGTCTTAGTATCTCCTTGAACACATCCTCAAAATATTTCAGGACTAAGTGATCCTCCATATTTGGCACCTTATGCTTAGGTTTTTCCTCCATATGTGTTCCAAATACTTGGCATCCCTTCTTGTAACACTTCTTCAGCTGAATTGTTGATATCTCTCGGAAAGCAACTTCCCTAGGAATTCCTTGTACTGCTCTTGGGTTCCCTTCCTCATCCAGGAAACTAAATTCCTTGTTACGATAGTCTAAGACAACATGGTGTTGGTCCAACCAATCCATACCAATTAGACATTCATAAGAACCCAATGACAATATTTTCAAATATTCCTTGGTACTTAGCCCATTCATGTCCATTGGACATGATTTAACTAGCTCAACAACTTTTCTCTTCGTTCCTGTAGCCAGTTGTACCAACCAAGATTTTGTCATGCTTTATTTTTGGAAAAATAAATCTATCCATAACTTTAGGATCTATGTAACTATGACTAGCTCCTGAATCTATAAAAATAGTAAAGACATGGTTATTGATCATACCTTCAACTTCAATCATGTGTGATTGAAACTCAGCTTGCTTGTTATCTAGGGATGCATATATCCTACGTATACTTCTTCCCATGTCCTCCACTATTTTTTCTTGCTTTACATTGTGGACAACTCTCAGATTGTCATTTTTGTGAGGACAATCTCTATACTTGTGGTCTCCTTTACATCCCTACAATTGAATGGGTGCCTGCCTTGGCCTTTGCCCACCAACCTCAGCCATTATGTGCTCTCTAAAATATGGTTTTCCTTGAGGATTGTTTCTGAAAAATGGAGGCTTGTTCCTCTTCTGCCTCTGTTCCTTCTTAAACTCTTTCTTGTCCTCCCAAGCCTTCTGGAAAGTAGGCTTTCCCTTTTGCTGATCATATAAGAATTTTTATCTCCTTATGGTTTCTTCTAGAGTCTTGGGATCATCATATTGGATTTTATCGCTAATGAAATATGGCAACATAGTCAAGTAACTCTGAATATTCATTGTTTCATCCTTGATGAAGGAGACATACTTCAAAAGCTCTAGAAATATCCTTTCATATTCCTGAATGGTCATGTTTTCCAATTTGAGTTCAAATAAGTCTTTCATATTTTGATCATAATATCTCTTCGTTAGGTATTTCTTCTCAAAATGCCTCTTGAATTCCTTCCAAGTAACATTTTTCTCTCTGAGGTGTTGCACTTGCACCAGCTGATCCCACCACATGGATTCCTTTCCTTTAAGATGGTAGATAAACATCCTTCCTTCTGCATGGGAATAATAGTTGTGTAATTGGAAATACTTCCTCATTCATAGCATCCATGTTTCAACATCCTCATACTTTTTATGATCTCCATAAAAATTAGGAGGTTTGATCTTATTCATTTCTCCTTTCAACTCATCCACCCCAAACCTCCTATGATTCCTGACAGGGGATGGACTTGAACTACTATTTGATCTCCTATGGGGATTATTTTCGGAGTGATGGTGATGTCTACTACAACTCCTTGATCTTCCTTTATTCTCAGGGGTCCCATGGCTTCCTGATTTGTTGGAGCCACTCTCCTTATCTAAATTATTTTCAATTCTTTCCAGGCTCTGAATTAACTTCACGTTGAAGTATTACTTCTTCTCCTTTCCCTTCATAATCCTCTCATTATCATCCTTGTGGCTCTGGACATCTGTCTGCAATTTCCTTATGGTATCAGCCATATTTATGTCTTCCTCCTTTCCTTCTCCATGCACATTGGAGTTGGTCCCTTTCAGACCCAACTAGACATTCAAACCTTTGATTTCATCGTATTGACTATACACTACCTATGTATCCTCCATTACTTTACACTTTGTGTTGAATCTGACCCGACAACTGTTAAATCTGCAAAAATGTGCAGCCAACATAATTTTGTTAGGCTAATTGTTCTCAATAATGTCATGAAAACATGAACCATTATGATTCATTAATATATATCAGACTTGTTTTCTTCTGATTTCCTGAGAAATTGATTGTTTAGATCCAATTTCTAGGTGAACGATTATCTTTGATTTTTCAATACCTTTCAAATGCCTTCTTCCATACTCAATACTGAGTTTTGAGCAAGAAGTTATGGATATTTGAATAATTTGTCCCTTTCATGTTCTTAAACAAAACTTCAGGCACTAGCCCCTTTCTTTCGGCCCCCAAATTCATGTGACAAGGGGTCGTGAACAAGCACTAATCATTAGGAGATTATCCTATGCTTCGAGCCTCTGGGTCTCAGGAACTTCGGGGCTTTGGAGGATCTTCCTCCATTAATATACATTTTCCTCGAACGTTGATTCTCCGAATACTCGAAGGACGTACCGATAAATAGAATTTATACCTTGTTTAGATCTATGGTGGCTAGGATCTTTGGGACTTAGTGATTCAATGATTTCCAAAGTACATCACAAAAAATATCATGGACCGTCGAATTGGCGAACTTGTGAAGGACGATGGATCTATGGTCCACATTTTCTAGTCAGATCTACGATGGATAGGAGCTCTGGGAATCCGGGCTTCGATGGTTTCCAAAGAACTTCACTACCAATATCTCTAAGTGTCAACCCACTATAGATCCCCTCTCTTGCCTCCACATGTCATATCTTGATCAATGATTGAGATTAACTCTGGCCCTATAGGAGTTCTCGACTCACAACAACTGTAACTCCTATCCTCCGAAGAAACCTTCCTCTAGACTAATTAATATGGAACCACACATCCTTTGTGATCAAAGGTCACGATTTACTCCTCTTCGGAGCTTCAGGGTCCTTATACTTAATAAATCTTGACCAAGTTCCTCTAGAGTGTTAAGTCTCCGAACTGTAGGATCTGGCACCACATCGTAGAAAACTAGAAAAAGACATGTGGCCCAATATGAGGGGTGACACATGTCAAGTTCTAAATGGAAAATTAGTCTTTTGAAATCTCTAAACACACTGACATATGTCATGCATATTTTGTGTCAATGTCACCCTAGTTGACATCAACCAACCATGTCACTTCGTAACTTCAGAACTCCGAGACTTCGGAGGTTCGAAAATTCTTCCAACAACGTTTCCCCGAACATGGAACTCCCAGACTACTTAACCTCCTAGGGATCACATAGTACAACTCTCACCAATCAAAGTGGTGACACGTGGCCCCACTGTTGAGTGACACGTGTCAAGTCCCAATCAATCCTAAGGGCTTGTCAAAAGTACATAAACAAGTGACATGTGGCACACCTAGGTAGGTCCATGTGACCCTAGGTGATGTCATCATGCCACATCATACCCGATGCTTCAGGACTTTAGGGATTTCCTATCTTTGGCACTTTATCAAAACTGTCGAATGGGTCCACGTCACCCCTAGTGATGTCATCATGTCACATCACTTCGACAACCGAGGACTTCGATGATTTTGTTTTCTGATTGGCACATTCAAAAAACTGTCAAACTGTCAAAAACTTCCACGTCACCCTCGGTGATGTCATCATGTCCAATCACTTCGACAACCCATAACTTTGGAGATTCTTCTTATTGATACTTTTTCAAGAACTGTCAAAATGTCAATTTCGAAATAGGTGCATGTCATCTTCAATGTTTCGGAACTTCGACAATTCGATAGATCTCTAATCATATGTTCACTTACAAAATTCTCGAACTATTGACTGTTGATGACTGCTTTCCGTAGTTTTGGGACTTCGTCGATTTCGTTGTTGAACACCCCACAACCCCCAAACTGTCAAACTCTGAAGATTTCTTAATATTCATGCACCTTCTCCAAATATGACGGTTGTGGGGGATTTTTCTTCTTCCAAACATATCCAACAACCTAAATTTCACTTTGTATCCCAATACCATGTCTAATGTGGTTGTTAAGCCCTAATATTGGTTCATTACCCATTAATTGGGGCGTATTACATTAGTAATGTTATTTTATTTATGTCATCTTTATTCCATTAGTTGTAATTATACCTCCTAGTCTCCTATATATACCAAGGAGATATTTTCATTTGGAATCATCTTGTACTTCAACATTTAAGTGGGATAAAAGGAGGTTGCCCCCTCGAAGAGGATTATTATCTGAAATTATATATTTTTTAAGGCGTTGAGTACTTTTTCTAAGGTTTTTCTATGCTATATTGATATTTGGTTCTTAACATATGGTATCAAAGCTCAAGGTCTTGGGGTTTCGCTGCTACATCTGAGACACCTTGGAATTTTCACTATAACTTTTTTTATACAATGTTTTAGAAGGAACGACTTGGAGGATATTTATTAGATGGATCAAGGTACGTTGGGTTGAAATTTCAGCTCCTTATGCCTTGCACTTTTGGAGATACAACCCTTACAAGATAGGGTTCTAGAATCATCCTGAATTGAGTCATTATGGAATTTTCGGTATAAAACATTCTTTGTAATGTTTCAGACCCTAACTCCGAAGGATATTCACATAAATTAGTAAGGTATCTTTCGTAAAAAGTTTCGCTTCTGGTTCATCTTACATTTGTAGATACACCCTGTGGAATGTAGGGTATATGACTAGTCCTATTGACTAGTCTCAAGAAGGTGTTCTAGGTAAAACAATCATAACTTATTCCTAGAGTATCCAAATTGAGTGGGAATGGTTTCATTTGATAGTGTATAGCTTGTAGTATTCATGGTACGAGTTTCAGAATTTTATATCAATTATTTTGTGCAGGGAACACTATACAAGTGAGATATCCTAGAAAGGACAAAAATCAGTAAGTTGTGGGGAAGTTACCATAAATTCGACTTGACACATCCAATTTTGATCAGACATGTGGAATTGCAGAGAAGTAATATCAGAGAACTACATAAAAGGAATTTTCTAATCCAGAAGGGCCGAAACTTGGGAGATACAACATAATAAAGATTGTATAGCAGAACCACCTCAAAATCAAGGTTAAAAAGTGATACTTGGCCAACATGCCACCCAAAAAGGGAACTTCTACACAAAATAAGCCTCCAGAAAATCCTACTTGGATTCTTGATGAAGGTGAAGAAATAAGTAGGGACATAAATGATTTACAAAAAAAGATAGTAACAAAAGATGATCTGCAAGAGATGGAAGCTAAGTTGGAGGCAAAGATGGATGGTTTAAAAGAGGAGATCATGGAAGTATTGAAAAATTTCGTAACAGAGAAGACACATGAAAGTGAAAATGCATCCCATGAAATTCATGATGAGGACACAAGGAAGGTTAATCAAGAATGGAGAAACTCCAACTTTGGGTTGAAGAACAACCACGTTCCTAAGATCAATATGAGGAAGTTTGATGGCAAGGACCCAATCACATGGATACTTCAGATGGAGTAATTCTTTGATCTACATAATGTGTCACATACACAAAAGGTATGAATTGATTCTTTATATTTAGAACCTAATCAATTTGTATGGTATCGATGGCTTTGTTCTCGCAAATCACTCATCACTTGGACAATTTTCACGGAAGAAATGATAGCACACTATGAGGATACAAGGATCAATACCTTCTTTAGCCAATTGATAAATCTCAAGAAAAAGGGTACCGAGCAAATTGAGAACTTCCAAAGATTGAATATAAAGGTAACCAATATTCCATATGAGCACTTGATTGATGTATTCATAGAAAATTTAAAGGATAACATTCAACATGAGGTTCGCCTTTGGGAACCCAAATCATTGGAGAATGAATTTAAGGTGGCAAGAAATGTTGAAAGTAAAAATATGGCTATGGCTACTAGAAGGACCAATCCTAACATCTATAGAGAGAACAATGCTACTTCCCCTAAAACACCTCAACCTACAAGGTTTACACCTCAACAATTGGAGGAAAGAAAAGCAAAAGGTTTATGCTTTAATTGTGACAGCAAGTATAGTAAGGGACATAAGTGTGGTGATGAGAAATTATTCTACATAGATTGTGAAGAGGAAGAAGAACAAGAACAAGAACCATCTCAAGATGAAAACGCAGAAGCAATTTCGTCTGAAGAGTTGCCTTCCACGATATCGTGTAATGCATTGGCTGGAATTAGCACTCCTCAAACCCTCAAGATTGAAGGATACATCAAAAATAAAAAGGCAATGGTCCTAATTGATTCTGGCAGTACTCATAATTTCATTCACTATAAATTAGCCAAAGCTCTGAATTGGTTTGTATATCCAGTGCCAGAGTTTCAAGTAATGATTGAAGATGGAGGAACTATCAATTGCTTAGGAAAATGCAATAAGATCAATCTTACTATGGGGTAATATGTAATGAATAGTCCAATGATTGTTATACCCATGGGTGGTGTAGATGTTGTACTAGGAATCCAATGGTTACAATCATTAGGAACAATGGCTTTTAATTTTCAAGAAATTTTTATGAAATTTTCATTGGAAGGAAAAGAAATTGAGTTAAGAGTTATCATAGGGAAACCCGGTAAGGTGATAACCTCTAA